>JAVJIF010034474.1:0-157262 GCA_038442645.1 Agave tequilana
GACGATGATGAAAGTGGCAACGAGGCGGATTCAGAATCCGAAACAGGCATGCCAGCTATTCTGATTGGTGAACCAATTATAGCATGTCTCAATAATCCCCTATGTAATACTCCTTCAGAGGATGAAGGAGAATGGGTAATTAATGATAATATTTCTTTTGATTATCCTGCGAGTATTGGGTCGATTAAATCCATTACGGATGGCTCTCTGCATGTGCCCGTACATGAGCCAAGTGTGGCCAGCACATCTGTGGAAGCTATAGAGGGGGCCACACTGGTGATCCCTCCGTCCAAACAAGGTCAGTCGCCGATAATCTTCGGTAGAACCGGCCACGGGGATCCACAACTGCAGATCCAAGCTCAGATTCAGACGCCCCACAGTTCTTCCATTATGCGCGCCAGCGCGCCACATTATGAAGAAAATGGGATACGACTTGAAGCGTGAGCAGGCCTGAATTTCGAAAAAGGAAGGCGCGGTTTGATGCGGAACCTTGTGCGTAAAGGGAAACCTACAAATTACTATGATAGTACACGCAGGGGGTTGGATACGTTACACCCACATCATCAGCAACCGTTCAAGTCAAAGACGATGAACCGATTCCATCACATTCAGCCTCATCCTCCGAGTGGGATTCAGATGTCAGTATAGGAGGAATGTTCAAAAACCTCACTGCTAATATGACCTCAAGCAGTCAATTGGAGCCCGCAGAAACCACTGACGAGGAGCAATGGGCCCAGCAATCAGACCTTCAATGGGAAAAGCGATTCGAATCGCGCGAATCACCTACTGAAGACAAGGTGATGCAGTCAACCTGGGAAGTCAAGATAACCCCAAGCCCATCTTTATAAGTGAAAGCCTATCACTTATAGAAAAGGAGGAATTGATAATGCTTGTGAAGGAGTATATAGATGTCTTCGCATGGAGCTACGAAGATATGCCCGGACTTGATCCACAGGTCGCTATGCACCGTCTGAACATCAAGACCGACGTCAAGCCAGTCAAGCAGCAATAACGTCGGTTTCGCCCGAACATTATGGAAGCTATTGAAGCCGAAGTTCACAAGCTCATTGCATGTGGCTTCATCTGGGAAGAACAACATCCTGATTGGGTAGCTAACATCGTCCCCGTCCTCAAAAAGAACGGGGAAAATACGGATCTGCATCGACTACCGTGATCTCAATACGGCCTGTCCCAAAGACGAATTCCCACTGCCCATCACCGACGTCATGATCGACAACACATGTGGATTCGAAAGAATGTCTTTCATGGACGGCTTTTCAGGGTACAACCAGATTAAGATGTATCCCGACGACGAGAAGTGTAACACCCATTCCCAGTACGTACACAGTTGCGTATCTTGATTTTGGAGCGTATTTCTTTATTTGAATATTTACTAGTATAGCAGTACTGCACGATTTGATCTGTTTGGTATTCAGATTTGACTAATTTTAGTTTCAAATATATCTTTTAATATTCTAGATTTTCATGATTTTCTGGAATTTTTCGGATTTTATCAAAAAAATCCAGCCTACCCGGTGTAGACACCGTTCACCGTGAATTCCAGGATTTTTATTTTGAAAATGGGATTGAATTTCTGAAAACTAATTCTATCAAAAATCTTTATATAATATTTATTATTTTTGAGAATTTTTGGAGAGCTTTCCGAGATACTTCAATTTTTGGACCCTTCCTGGAGTTTTCGGTATTTTCCCAGATACCGAGAACTTATCCAAGTTTTCCACTTATCTCTTTTTCCATTTTTCTCTCTCCTTCCTCAAACGCGAGTTTCGCCAGCTGGGTTCATCATTTAATGCAGCCACCCTCTCCATGCTGCATTAAATGTGTATGGGCTAATTCAACTCAAGTCAAATCCCCATGCCTTGTCCTTTTCCTTTGAAACGCAGCTTCCTTGCGTTTTTCTCTGGACGCAGCCTTGAAGCTCCCGCGTTTGGCTCCATTTTGGCCTAAACGCAGCCTTGAGACCTTGCAAACGCCACACTTTTTGGAGGGAAGTGATGATGGGTTATTATTATAATGTTTCCTCCCTTTATATATATGCATCCCCTTCCCTCTCTTTCATTTTCTTCATCCTTTTTGCCTCCTGCAAGCTCCAACAGCAAGCTCCATCTCCACCAAGCTCCTTGGCCGGCCATTACCACCACCCACCATCTCCATTTTCTCCACCACAAATCCCTCCACCTCATTCTCCTCTATCTCCTCCTCCATTTCCAACAACAACACCATCTTCTTCAACCTCTTCACCAAGAAAACCTCAAAGAACCCATCACCTTCACAAAACTTCATCACCATCTCCACCACCACCTGCACCACCGTAGCCTCCACCGAGCCTACCATCTTCACCCCTCGACGACCTCTTTCCGGCGGACTATAGCTTCGCTCCCCGCTAAGCCATTTGCAAAATCTCGTTTTGCCATTTTGTGTTGGACTTGCACCATCAACCTTGCCTTCATTTGTAGAGACCGGCCACTCCTTTTTAGTTTGGGGCCGCGTTCTTCTCAGTTGACAGGACTCCTAGCCGGTGCCCTCCTTTTGGTTTGGGACCGAGCTTCATCACCGTAGATTTCCCGGTAATCGTTCGCGATTATTCCGGTGATCGTTTTGGTGATTGACTTGGCAAGGAATCACCTTCTTCACTTGGTACTCTTGCTGGACATTGGACGCGTTTTAGGCGAGTAACTTCACTCGCCAAAGACATGGATAACTCATTTTAGACTTGTGTTTTTATATCAACAACCATAACCCTCAAAAGTTACTTGTCTCTTGCGTCTGCCTTGTTTCCTGCGTCTGCCTTGTTTCTTGCGTCTGCCTTGTTTTCTTGCGTCTGCCTTGTTTCCTGCGTCTGCCTTGTTTCTTGCGTCTGCCTTGTTTCTTGCGTCTGCCTTGTTTCCTGCGTCTGCCTTGTTTCCTGCGTCTGCCTTGTTTCCTGCGTCTGCCTTGTTTCCTGCGTCTGCCTTGTTTCGTGCGTCTGCCTTGTTTCCTGCGTCTGCCTTGTTTCCTGCGTCTGCCTTGTTTCTGCGTCTGCCTTGTTTCTTGCGTCTGCCTTGTTTCTTGCGTCTGCCTTGTTTCCTGCGTCTGCCTTGTTTCCTGCGTCTGCCTGTTTCTTGCGTCTGCCTTGTTTCCTGCGTCTGCCTTGTTTCTGCGTCTGCCTTGTTTCCTGCGTCTGCCTTGTTTCTGCGTCTGCCTTGTTTCCTGCGTGTCTCTGCCTTGTTTCCTGCGTCTGCCTTGTTTCCTGCGTCTGCCTTGTTTCCTGCGTCTGCCTTGTTTCTTGCGTCTGCCTTGTTTCCTGCGTCTGCCTTGTTTCTGCGTCTGCCTTGTTTCCTGCGTCTGCCTTGTTCCTGCGTCTGCCTTGTTTCTTGCGTCTGCCTTGTTTCCTGCGTCTGCCTTGTTTCTTGCGTCTGCCTTGTTTCCTGCGTCTGCCTTGTTTCCTGCGTCTGCCTTGTTTCCTGCGTCTGCCTTGTTTCTTGCGTCTGCCTTGTTTCTTGCGTCTGCCTTGTTTCCTGCGTCTGCCTTGTTTCTTGCGTCTGCCTTGTTTCCTGCATCTGCCCACTTTCCTGCGTCTGCCTTGTCATGATTGACTAATATTATGTTATTTCCTGGCACACTTGCATGCATCATGCTACTACTTGATACCTGACTTTAGATTGCCATATTTACGGGAATCTGGTACTTGCCACCCTGCATTATATACAGTGACTGGAAATGACAATACTCTTGAAACTCCTGACCGAGTTATGCTCTTGCTTTCCCGTAAATTGATAATTACATAATAAATCATAAAATGAACCACTTGAATCGGGTCGGGGAAATTCACGGCTATCAATATATGTTCGTGTTTACAGTGGCATTAGGTATGTTGTGCAACTAAATTTCCGGTCTGACCTGTGGGCCTCCAGGCGACCGAGGGGAGTGCTGGCTCCCTCATTCCTGGTACCATCTTGATAAGGGCATTCAATAAGACCCTCATGTACGCCTTGCGGCTGGTTCCGAGTACCAGTAACGGAACGTCATGGACCGTGGTCCCGGGCAAGCACGGGACCCACTGTAAACATTGTTCGTTGATACCCCCGTTGGTTTCCAATAACAGCCTCAATTTACTCATATGTGGATGTATGTGTGTTGGGACGCTTTTACACATACCTAGACATACGGGTAGAACGAGTAATAAGTATAAATAATGAAAATGGCAGAAATAGATTTATTCAGACCTTATTACTTTCATTTTTATTGCCTCCATTTCATGATCACTATACATGCTCCCTCAACACAGTTTTTGATGCTTAATACTGTTTAATCATGTTAACCCATGCATATACTTATCTCTACATGACACTTGGCTTTTACCTGCATATTTGTTAGGGAGTTTCTGACTCCCCTGAACTCGCATGTTCAGGTTCGGAAGCGTGGACTGAAGTGGAGCCCTCCACCGAAGACCAAGCCTACTTCTCGGAGCAAGCTGATTTGCCCTAGCTCCTTCCGTTCCTGAATCCTTCTGCTAGCTCGGGGATCTTCTTCTCAGCCCGTGAGCACCTTTTGTTGTACAAATTGTAATTCTTACTTTTGTATCTAGCGGCGATATAATGTACATGTGCTAATATATCCCGCTGTGAAAACTTTGTAATCTTTATGTTGGAATGTATATAGCCACGTGCTTCCGTACTCTTTTACTTGCCTGTACTGATGCTTGGCGTATATACGTGAGGGTATTTCCGACCTGCGTATGTACGTCGCAGTAACGTCTCCGTACTGTGGTATTCGAGGCGTTACAGGTTGGTATCAGAGCCAGGGCTCTCACACCTGCAGTACAATCAATTGCAAATTAATAGGACTTAACTTGCAATTGGGATGCATGAGTTTCGGTCGAACATTCCAACTACAAAGTTATCCGTTCTTTCTTGACATTCCTTCCCTTGATTCCTAAAGTCCGTCTATCTTTTGCTTTCACCCTTCTTTTCAGACATCTTTTACCAACATAGACATGGATAGAAGGACGGGCCGTAACAATTCCGGGCAAGCATCAAATGGACCCCCGGGGCAGAATGTTGAGATTCTGAGGGTTATCCAGGCCATGATGGAGAATCAGCAACAACAGACAGAACTCCTTCGGCAAGGCTTGATAGCAGCACCCCAAGAACGAAGGCCAGGCAACGTATCAGACTTCAGGAGGTTGCAGCCGGCTATGTTCACAGGGGAAGAAAGACCGCTAGATGCCGAGCAGTGGCTAGTTGGCACAACAGATCTCTTGAAGGCAGCACGGGTCCCCGAGGAAGATAAAGTGGAGGTCGCCAAAATCCAGCTGAAGGATGTGGCAAGGAATTGGTGGTTAGCTGAAGAGCGAGACTGGAGAAACCCATCACTTGGGACCAGTTTTCTAAAAGTTTTTATGATAGATTCTTCCCTACCACAGCTCAGAGGGAGATGGAAGAGCAATTCATCCGACTCCAACAAAGGGACCGATCTGTGGATGAATATGCTGCTGAGTTCCTGAGGCTAAGTCGCTTTGCTCCGTATATGATAGCCGATGAAGAGAAACGGGCAAGCAGATTCCAGCAAGGCCTACAAATGGATATCCAAGTTCTCTTGATTCCACAGCAGTTGAAGACATATTCCCAGGTCCTAACTGTAGCTCGGGAGGTAGAGCAAGGATTGGGGAAAAAGAATCTTGATCAGGGGAGGAGTCAGGCCATGAAGAGGCCATTTCAGCAACTTGGCAGGGGAGGTCCATTCAGAGCGGCGAAAGTCCCAATGGCTAGGAGGCCATTCCGATCAGCCCCTCTTCAGATAACCGACCACTTCCTATATGCGATTATTGCCAGAGGACAGGTCATACGCGTCAGGAGTGCCGTAGGGCCAATGGATTATGCCTGATATGTGGATCCGGTGATCACTCCATAGAAGGCTGTCACCATAAGAGAACAGGGGTGATGAACCGAACCCTACCAGCACTTCCTGCCCCTGTTGGTCAGAGGAACCCAGGACCGATGGTCGGAAGGGCCCCTCTCCCTCCACAACAACGAGCTTTTCGCCCAGCTCTAAGAGGAGGAAGAACAACAACAGGTCGTGGAAGAGGACGAGCCTACAACCTAACGGCGGAAGAAGCCCAAACTTCTGGAGGAGTGATAACAGGTAAAATTATGGTGCACTCTAAACCCGTCTTAGCCCTCTTTGATTCTGGTGCCTCACACTGTTACATATCGGATAATTTCATTACTTTGAACTCTATACCTGCTGAATGTTTAGACCACCAATGGGAGATTAGTACCGGTAATGGGGTAGTCATCTCAAATAGAGTTTGTGTAGATTGTCCAGTGGAATTATGTAACAGGATATTAGCTGCGGATATGCTTGTACTGGACACAAAAGGATATGACATAATCTTAGGCATGACGTGGCTCAGCAAGTACCATGCGGTCATTGATTGTCGAAACAAGAAAGTCATTTTCAGAATACCGTTTCAGCCTGAGTTCCAATTTGAAGGAGAACACAGACCTGTCAAGGGAAAAGCAAAGATGACTGCTGGTGAGATCCATGAAAAGAGAGTGCCAGTTTGGAATGAATTTCCAGAGGTATTTAAGGAAATCTCAGGGCTTCCACCCGATAGGGTAATTGAGTTTTCTATTGATACCCTTCCAGGTACAGTTCCGATATCCAAAGCTCCATACAGAATGGCACCCACTGAGTTGGAAATTCTAAAGAAACAGCTACAAGAATATTCAGACAAGGGATTGATCAGACCAAGTGCTTCACCATGGGGAGCTCCAGTGCTATTGGCCAACAAGAAAGACGGCGGTAAGCGGTTGTGTATAGACTACAGAGAGTTGAACAAGGTTACCATCAAGAATAAGTATCCCTTACCGAGAATTGATGACCTTTTTGATCAACTTCATGGGGCCCGAGTGTTTTCTAAATTGGATTTGCAATCAGGTTATCACCAACTGAAAGTGAAAAAGGAAGACATTTCGAAAACAGCATTCCGAACTCGTTATGGCCATTATGAATTCCTAGTCATGCCCTTCGGAGTGACCAATGCCCCAGCTATCTTTATGGACTTGATGAACCGAGTCTTCTCACCCTATTTGGACCAGTTTGTCGTTGTATTCATCGATGATATCTTAATATATTCCAGGAATGACAGGGAACATGCAGATCACTTGAGGATAGTACTACAGACTCTCCGGCAGGAACAGCTTTATGCTAAGCAAAGTAAGTGTGAGTTCTGGTTGGACCATATAGCTTTCTTGGGCCACATAGTTTCAGAGGAAGGAATTTCAGTTGACCCTAGCAAAATCCAGGCAGTGAAAGATTGGCCAATCCCCAGGACGGTAACAGAAATTAAAAGTTTTATTGGATTAGCCGGGTATTACAGAAGATTTGTCCAGGACTTCTCCAAAATCGCAGCCCCATTGACAAAGCTCACCAGAAAAGGGGAAAAGTATCAATGGTCAGAGGAATGTACTACAGCATTTGAACAATTAAAGGAGAAGCTAATTTCGGCTCCGGTCTTGAAAACTCCCTCGGGAACAGGAGGAATGGTTGTATTTAGTGATGCATCCGGGAGGGGCCTAGGATGTGTATTAATGCAGCATGGTCATGTCATAGCCTATGCGTCGAGGCAATTGAAACCACACGAGAGAAATTACCCGACCCATGACTTAGAACTGGCAGCGGTGATATTTGCATTGAAGATCTGGAGACACTACCTTCTGGGAGATAAAGTCTTGATCTATACAGACCATAAAAGTCTTAAGTATGTTTTCACGCAGAAGGAATTAAATATGAGGCAAAGGCGGTGGCTTGAATTAATGGCCGACTATGACATAGACTTACAGTACCATCCGGGCAAAGACAATACAGTCCCAGACGCATTAAGCAGGAGGCCAGAGAATAAAGTGTTATTACAACTTACTCAACAGAAGGAACTACTTCAGGAAATCATAAAGTTGGACTTAATGCTGATACGAGGAGCTGATGAGTTAGGTCAACTAATGACCTTCCAGGTTCAACCGACCCTGATAAGTGAAATTAAGGAAGCTCAAAAGGGAGACCCCAGATTACAGAAGTTCAAGGCTCAAGTAGAAGCTGGGTTAAGAACGGACATCCGTATCCATGAGGATGCACTTTATTTCGGTAACAGAATCTGTGTACCACCAGGGGAAGTCCGGCAGAAAGTTCTGGCAGAAGCACACAGTTCGGCTTACTCCATACACCCAGGAGGAAATAAAATGTACCAAGACCTGAAGCTGAAATTCTGGTGGAATGCCATGAAGAGAGAAATAGCCCAGTATGTGGCAAAGTGCTTGGTTTGTCAACAAGTAAAAGCAGAACATCAGAGAACAGCGGGACTTCTACAGCCATTGCCAATACCCGAATGGAAATGGGAACATATCACCATGGACTTTGTTACAGCCCTGCCCCGCAGTCCTAAGGGTAACAATGCAGTGTGGGTGATCGTTGACCGCCTCACCAAAGCAGCTCACTTTCTACTTTCAGAGTAGGTCAGTCGACAGAGGCTCTTGCAGATAAATATATGAAAGAAATCGTCCGTCTACACGGAGTTCCAGTTAGCATAGTGTCGGACAGAGACACGAGATTCCGATCACATTTCTGGGAAAGTCTCCAAGAGAAATTAGGAACTCGTCTAAAATTCAGTACCTCGTATCATCCCCAGACAGACGGACAATCTGAACGGACTATCCAAATCCTTGAAGACATGTTACGAGCCTGCATGGTAGAATTCAAAGGGTCATGGGAGGACTATATCCATTTGGTAGAATTCTCCTATAATAACAGCTACCAGGCTAGTATCAAAATGGCACCATTTGAAGCACTGTATGGCAGAAAATGCAGGTCGCCGATATGTTGGGACGAAGTCGGCGAAAGGAGACTCATGGGACCGGACATACTAGTTCAGACAACGGATAAAGTCCGGATTATCAGAGATCATCTCCAGGCAGCACAGAGCCGACAAAAGAGTTGGGCAGACACTAACAGAAGACCGTTGGAATTTAGAACAGGGGATCTGGTATTTTTGAAAATATCACCCACAAAAGGGGTAATCCGGTTCGGTACACGTGGGAAACTCAGTCCGAGGTACATCGGCCCATTCGAAATTTTGAATCGTGTGGGAGATGTGGCTTACCGACTAGCACTACCGCGATCATTAGAAGGAGTACACGATGTATTCCATGTATCACAGTTGAGGAAGTATGTCAGGGACGAGAGTCACGTTCTGGATCACTCAGAGTTAGAGCTGCAATCGGATCTATCCTACGAAGAACAGCCAATGGCCATTCTAGACAGAAGCGTCAAAACATTGAAAAATCGGGCAATACCATTGGTACTGGTTTCTTGGAACAAGCATGCCCCAGGAGAAGCTACATGGGAACGAGAGGATATTATTCGTGAACGTTACCCCCAACTCTTTCTATCCTAGTTGGTAAAATTCCTCGCCTCCACTCCTTTCCAACCATCATTATCGAAATTTCGAGGACGAAATTTTTGATAGGGTGGGTGGGGTGTAACACCCCATTCCCAGTACGTACACAGTTGCGTATCTTGATTTTGGAGCGTATTTCTTTATTTGAATATTTACTAGTATAGCAGTACTGCACGATTTGATCTGTTTGGTATTCAGATTTGACTAATTTTAGTTTCAAATATTATCTTTTTAATATTCTAGATTTTTCATGATTTTCTGGAATTTTTCGGATTTTATCAAAAAATCCAGCCTACCCGGTGTAGACACCGTTCACCGTGAATTCCAGGATTTTTATTTTGAAAATGGGATTGAATTTCTGAAAACTAATTCTATCAAAAATCTTTATATAATATTTATTATTTTTGAGAATTTTTGGAGAGCTTTCCGAGATACTTCAATTTTTGGACCCTTCCTGGAGTTTTCGGTATTTTCCCAGATACCGAGAACTTATCCAAGTTTTCCACTTATCTCTTTTTCCATTTTTCTCTCTCCTTCCTCAAACGCGAGTTTCGCCAGCTGGGTTCATCATTTAATGCAGCCACCCTCTCCATGCTGCATTAAATGTGTATGGGCTAATTCAACTCAAGTCAAATCCCCCATGCCTTGTCCTTTTCCTTTGAAACGCAGCTTCCTTGCGTTTTCTCTGGACGCAGCCTTGAAGCTCCCGCGTTTGGCTCCATTTTTGGCCTAAACGCAGCCTTGAGACCTTGCAAACGCCACACTTTTTGGAGGGAAGTGATGATGGGTTATTATTATAATGTTTCCTCCCTTTATATATATGCATCCCCTTCCCTCTCTTTCATTTTCCTTCATCCTTTTTGCCTCCTGCAAGCTCCAACAGCAAGCTCCATCTCCACCAAGCTCCTTGGCCGGCCATTACCACCACCCACCATCTCCATTTTCTCCACCACAAATCCCTCCACCTCATTCTCCTCTATCTCCTCCTCCATTTCCAACACAACACCATCTTCTTCAACCTCTTTCACCAAGAAAACCTCAAAGAACCCATCACCTTCACAAAACTTCATCACCATCTCCACCACCACCTGCACCACCGTAGCCTCCACCGAGCCTACCATCTTCACCCCCTCGACGACCTCTTTCCGGCGGACTATAGCTTCGCTCCCCGCTAAGCCATTTGCAAAATCTCGTTTTGCCATTTTGTGTTGGACTTGCACCATCAACCTTGCCTTCATTTGTAGAGACCGGCCACTCCTTTTTAGTTTGGGGCCGCGTTCTTCTCAGTTGACAGGACTCCTAGCCGGTGCCCTCCTTTTGGTTTGGGACCGAGCTTCATCACCGTAGATTTCCCGGTAATCGTTCGCGATTATTCCGGTGATCGTTTTGGTGATTGACTTGGCAAGGAATCACCTTCTTCACTTGGTACTCTTGCTGGACATTGGACGCGTTTTAGGCGAGTAACTTCACTCGCCAAAGACATGGATAACTCATTTTAGACTTGTGTTTTTATATCAACAACCATAACCCTCAAAAGTTACTTGTCTCTTGCGTCTGCCTTGTTTCCTGCGTCTGCCTTGTTTCTTGCGTCTGCCTTGTTTCTTGCGTCTGCCTTGTTTCCTGCGTCTGCCTTGTTTCTTGCGTCTGCCTTGTTTCTTGCGTCTGCCTTGTTTCTTGCGTCTGCCTTGTTTCCTGCGTCTGCCTTGTTTCCTGCGTCTGCCTTGTTTCCTGCGTCTGCCTTGTTTCCTGCGTCTGCCTTGTTTCGTGCGTCTGCCTTGTTTCCTGCGTCTGCCTTGTTTCCTGCGTCTGCCTTGTTTCCTGCGTCTGCCTTGTTTCTTGCGTCTGCCTTGTTTCTTGCGTCTGCCTTGTTTCCTGCGTCTGCCTTGTTTCCTGCGTCTGCCTTGTTTCTTGCGTCTGCCTTGTTTCCTGCGTCTGCCTTGTTTCTTGCGTCTGCCTTGTTTCCTGCGTCTGCCTTGTTTCTTGCGTCTGCCTTGTTTCCTGCGTCTGCCTTGTTTCTGCGTCTGCCTTGTTTCCTGCGTCTGCCTTGTTTCCTGCGTCTGCCTTGTTTCCTGCGTCTGCCTTGTTTCTTGCGTCTGCCTTGTTTCCTGCGTCTGCCTTGTTTCTTGCGTCTGCCTTGTTTCCTGCGTCTGCCTTGTTTCCTGCGTCTGCCTTGTTTCTTGCGTCTGCCTTGTTTCCTGCGTCTGCCTTGTTTCTTGCGTCTGCCTTGTTTCCTGCGTCTGCCTTGTTTCCTGCGTCTGCCTTGTTTCCTGCGTCTGCCTTGTTTCCTGCGTCTGCCTTGTTTCTTGCGTCTGCCTTGTTTCTTGCGTCTGCCTTGTTTCCTGCGTCTGCCTTGTTTCTTGCGTCTGCCTTGTTTCCTGCATCTGCCCACTTTCCTGCGTCTGCCTTGTCATGATTGACTAATATTATGTTATTTTCCTGGCACACTTGCATGCATCATGCTACTACTTGATACCTGACTTTAGATTGCCATATTTACGGGAATCTGGTACTTGCCACCCTGCATTATATACAGTGACTGGAAATGACAATACTCTTGAAACTCCTGACCTAGTTATGCTCTTGCTTTCCCGTAAATTGATAATTACATAATAAATCATAAAATGAACCACTTGAATCGGGTCGGGGGAAATTCACGGCTATCAATATATGTTCGTGTTTACAGTGGCATTAGGTATGTTGTGCAACTAAATTTCCGGTCTGACCTGTGGGCCTCCAGGCGACCGAGGGGAGTGCTGGCTCCCTCATTCCTGGTACCATCTTGATAAGGGCATTCAATAAGACCCTCATGTACGCCTTGCGGCTGGTTCCGAGTACCAGTAACGGAACGTCATGGACCGTGGTCCCGGGCAAGCACGGGACCCACTGTAAACATTGTTCGTTGATACCCCCGTTGGTTTCCAATAACAGCCTCAATTTACTCATATGTGGATGTATGTGTGTTGGGACGCTTTTACACATACCTAGACATACGGGTAGAACGAGTAATAAGTATAAATAATGAAAATGGCAGAAATAGATTTATTCAGACCTTATTACTTTCATTTTTATTGCCTCCATTTCATGATCACTATACATGCTCCCTCAACACAGTTTTTGATGCTTAATACTGTTTAATCATGTTAACCCATGCATATACTTATCTCTACATGACACTTGGCTTTTACCTGCATATTTGTTAGGGAGTTTCTGACTCCCCTGAACTCGCATGTTCAGGTTCGGAAGCGTGGACTGAAGTGGAGCCCTCCACCGAAGACCAAGCCTACTTCTCGGAGCAAGCTGATTTGCCCTAGCTCCTTCCGTTCCTGAATCCTTCTGCTAGCTCGGGGATCTTCTTCTCAGCCCGTGAGCACCTTTTGTTGTACAAATTGTAATTCTTACTTTTGTATCTAGCGGCGATATAATGTACATGTGCTAATATATCCCGCTCTGTGAAAACTTTGTAATCTTTATGTTGGAATGTATATAGCCACGTGCTTCCGTACTCTTTTACTTGCCTGTACTGATGCTTGGCGTATATACGTGAGGGTATTTCCGACCTGCGTATGTACGTCGCAGTAACGTCTCCGTACCTGTGGTATTCGAGGCGTTACAAGAAGCATACTTCGTTCCGAACACCATTAGGGGTATACTGCTACACGGTAATGCCCTTCGGACTGAAGAACGCCGGAGCAACCTATCAGCGGGCAATGAGTATGATCTTCCGCGATCATCTCCGAAAAACGGTGGAATACTATGTCGACGACATTGCCGTCAAAAGCCGCGACAAAGATGAACACCTTCGCGACCTGAGACCGATGTTCGACATAATGCGGGCTCATCAACTGAAAATGAACCCAACAAAATCCTTTTTGGGAGTGTCAAGCGGCAAATTCCTTGGGTTTATTGTCACATCAAAAGGAATTCATCTTGACCCAGACAAAGTCAAAGCCATCCAGAGCATGCATCCACCAAGGAATCTCAAAGAGCTCAGAGGCTTGCAAGGCAGGCTGGCCTATATCAGAAGATTCATCGCAAATCTCTCAGGCCGCTGTCAGCCGTTCACCCGGCTCATGAAAAAGGGTACTTCCTTCGTATGGGATCAAGCTTGTCAGGAAGCTTATGAAGACATCAAGAGGTACCTTACAAAGCCTCCAGTCTTAGTGGCCCCTACATCAGGGAAGTCATTCTTGCTTTATGTAAAGGCTATGGACTACTCCCTCGGTGCCCTCCTCGCTCAAAAGGACGACAATGGCCACGAGCAGGCCATTTATTATCTGAGCAGAACTCTCATAGGAGCGGAATCTCGCTACAACCTTATCGAGAAAGAGTGTTTAGCTCTCGTCTTCGCTGTTCAGAAGACACGACATTATTTGGTCGGCCAGACCATACATGTCATCTCCAGAGTAAACCCATTGCGTCTTCTTATGACAAAGCCAGGATCATTGAATTTAAGATTGGCTAAGTGGGCACTTTTATTGTCTCAATACGACATGATCTTCACGCCTCAGAAGGCGGTTAAAGGCCAGGCCCTTGCAGAATTCTTGGCTGCTCATCCAGTTCCGGAGCATTCAAAACTTCACGAAGATATCCCTGATGAAGTCTTCGAGTCTTATGCAACCTCAGAAGAGGAAGTGTGGCAGATGTTCTTTGATGGAGCATCGCGAATGGGCCCTAAAGGCAAAATTATTGCCGGAGTGGGGGTTGTGTTTATCTCCCCACAGAATCATGTCCTGCCCAGAGCATTTTCTTTGACAGAATCGTGCTCCAACAATGTGGCAGAATATAATGCTCTACTCATTGGTCTTCAGCTCGCCCATGGAATGGGGGTACGCTACCTCGAAGCTTATGGCGATTCAAAACTGATCATCAATCAGGTTAAAGGCGAATACGAAGTCCGCCATGAGGACTTGGTGCCTTATTACCATACAGCCATCGAATTGGCTAACCTATTTGAAGGTTTCTACATCGGGCATGTGTCCCGATCTCAAAATACTAAGGCGGACGCCCTGGCTGCCTTAGCAACAACTCTAGCCTTGCCAGCCGACACCGAGTATCACCTCGCAGTCGCAACTCGACATCTTGTATGCTCCAAGCACATGCTAAGAACTCAAGAAGTCTATAATGTCTCGACGAATCTTGAGCCCAGGGATTGGCGCTTTCCTCTCATTGACTATGCTTTGCACGGTCTGCTTCCAGACAATCCTAAAGAAGCGGCATCTATCAGACGAAGGTCTCTCCGTTTCTACTACGATCCGACTCTGAAGACACTTTACCGTCGTTCATATGATGGTGTCCTCCTCCGTTGCCTTTCCAATTCAGAGGCACAGGAGCGCTCCAAGAAGCGCATGATGGCACTTGCGGAGCTCATCAGCCAGGTCCAAAGCTTAAAGACAGGTTGCATAGGCTGGGATATTATTGGCCAACTATGATAGCCGACGCTACCCAATATGCACGAAGGTGTAAAGCATGTCAGATTCATGCGGACTTCATACACCAGCCTTCGGAGTTGCTCCACCCGACTGCTGCTTCATGGCCATTTGAAGCATGGGGAATAGACGTCGTAGGACCAATCAGTCCTTCTTCGACAAAAGGTCACCGGTTTATCCTAGCAATAACCGACTACTTCTCAAAATGGGCGGAGGCTATACCACTGGTTGAAGTCAAAACCTCCAATGTAGTTCACTTTATCAAGCACCACGTCATCCATCGATTTGGTGTCCCTAGGCGGATCATCCACGACAACGGTCCCCAATTCATAAGCCAAGTATTCTATCGGTTCTGCAATAAATACCGAATTCAGAATGTAGCTTCAACTGCCTATAATCCTGCTGCCAACGGCTTGGTGGAAGCATTCAACAAAACAATCATCAAGCTGCTCAAGAAATTCGTCTCCTCGAATAAGCGAGATTGGACGAAAAGCTCGGTGAATGTCTTTGGGCCTACCGAACCACGGTGCGGACACCGACAGGCAATACGCCTTTTTCCCTGGTATATGGGTGCGAAGCAGTCCTCCCATTGGAAATCCAGATGCCATCGTTGCGCGTAGCTCTGATTACTAAAACCACATCAGAGGACAATGATCGCCTACGCCTTCAAGAGCTCGAAGCTTTGGACGAGAAGCGACTACAAGCTCAGCAGCATATCGAGCTATATCAAGCTCGAATCTCAAAAGCCTTCAATAAGAAGGTCAAACAGAGAGTCTTCCAGAAAGGAGACCTGGTCTTAGCCGTCAGACGACCGATGATTATGACGCACAAGACCAAAGGCAAATTTCAGCCTAAATGGGAAGGACCGTTTGTAATAGAAACAGTCTATTCAAACGGAGCATACCGCTCGCGACTACAGAGGGCGACCTACTCATGATGCCGATCAATGGCGAGTTCTTAAAGAAATATTATCCTTAATCAAGGATCCTTCTCTTGATCAAGTTAACACTACACCTCTGATCAAGATCTCCGTGTCTGGAGCACACACAAAGAGAGCCTTTCTCTTCCTCCAAGTGAGGTCATACAGCCGAAAACCAACAGGAACCTGGCCGCGCACCGGTTATCCTAAAGGGGAATCAAGGTTATGCAGACATTAACCTAATAATCCAATATCCTTTAACGATTAAGGATAGAGGAAAATGTTGGCCTATAAGCCCAACATAAGTCCTCGACAACTCATCATGCTGAGGGGAATAGCATGGCTAGCCCAACTCAAACGGTAGTTGGTAAAGGCATATCAAACCCGTTGACAGCTGGGGATTTGCTAAAAATCCTAAGGGACCAGTTCCCATTTGATTCCCTCTCCAAAGTCACTTACCAATTCTCATCCATAGGATGGTAAGGCCACATATATTCCGCTGTTATGTTAACATTAAACCTATGACAGCAGTTCCCTCATCTCTCTCCGAGAGAATGAGACCTCCAAAGTCACTTACCAATTCTCATCCATAAGATGGTAAGGCCACATATATTCCGCTGTTATGTTAACATTAAACCTATGACAGCAGTTCCCTCATCTCTCTCCGAGAGAATGAGACCTCCAAAGTCACTTACCAATTCTCATCCATAGAATGGTAAGACCACATATACATTTCGCTGTTACGTTAACATTAAACCTATGACAGTGATTCCCTCGTTTCTTCCCGTGAAAACGAGACTTCTCCCAAATTCTACTACAAACTCGATACTTATTGACATTTACAAAAGATAAGTATCACCAACCTTGAGCTTGGTGGCGTCTCATTCGGTTATGTCATTGCGACCTCTGAACCAGCAGACAGCTAAGTCTCAATTTCGAGCTTGTTGACATTTACAAAAGACAAGTCTCAACCCCGAGCCCTGTTGACATTTACAAAAGACAGGTCTCGATACTTATTGACATTTACAAAAGATAAGTATCACCAACCTTGAGCTTGGTGGCGTCTCAATTGGTTATGTCATTGCGACCTCTGAACCAGCAGACAGCTAAGTCTCAATTCCGAGCCCTGTTGACATTTACAAAAGACAGGTCTCGATACTCGTTGACATTTACAAAAGACGAGTATCACCAATTTTTGAAGCTTGGTGGCGTCTCATCCGGTTATGTCATTGCAACCTCTGAACCAACAGACAGGTAAGTCTCAATCCCGAGCCCTGTTGACATTTACAAAAGACAGGTCTCGATACTCGTTGACATTTACAAAAGACGAGTATCACCAATTTTTGAAGCTTGGTGGCGTCTCATCCTGTTATGTCATTGCGACCTCTGAACCAGCAGACAGCTAAGTCTCAACCCCGAGCCCTGTTGACATTTACAAAAGACAGGTCTCGATACTCGTTGACATTTACAAAAGACGAGTATCACCCTCTCTGAAGCTTGGTGGCTTCTCAACCAGTTATGTCATCGCGACCTCTGAACTGGCAGATAGCCAAGTTTCACCAATTTTTGAAGCTTGGTGGCTTCTCAACCAGTTATGTCATTGCGACCTCTGAACTGGCAGATATCCAAGTTTCATCTACCAGTGAGCTTAGTAGCGTCCCAATCAGTTATGTCATTGCGACCTCTGAACCAGCGGACAGCTAAGTCTCAACTTTGAGCCTGTTGACACTTACAAAAGACAGGACTCACCGATACTTGCTGACATTTACAAAAGGCAAGTATCTCCCCTTCAGCCCCGCAAAGGGCTAACCTCGAGATCGCTGACATCTTAATCGGTTATGTCATTGCGACCTCTGAACCGACGGATAGCCACGTCTCAAAGATTACGTCCTCAAGCAGGAACAAGATGGAGATTCAACAGAAGCCAAAACAAAAGAAAGAATTTCCTTTAATTCCAAAAGATGGAGACACATGGAGGCACATATACAATGACCTACAAGCGTTCACTGTATGATCTGAGCCGCTCTCCGAGGGCGTTTAGCCTCGTCTTCCTATCATCAACAGCCTGGGCAAGCGCTTGTGACCTCAGCTCAGCCTCATCAAAGTCCACCGCCTGAGCCAGACGAGCTTCAACTTCTGCCAAAGTTGCCCTCTGTGATAGCTCCTGCCGCGCAAGCTCCTCACTCTGAGCTTTGAGTTCTTTAAGCCGCGCAGTTTCCTCAAGACGCACCGGTATGGCCTTGGATAAGAGGAGATTTGCTTTCCTGATCATTTCCTCAGCCTTCACAATCTTATCCTTAGCGCCAAGAAGAGCACTAGTGGAGGCATCAATTGCACTTCCAACCTCCTCTTGCCTTGTTTTCAAGGATTTCAAATCAGAAGAGACGGCCTTAGCAGCCTCTTGAGCAGCAAGCCGGGCCTCGTGCTTTCGGGCAACAAGACAGGCGAGTCGCTCATCAGCTAAGGACGCCGGGTCTGAGCGATAGAGACGGCGCCACTCCTCTACAGCCTTCTCAAGTTCATCCACCAGGAGTTCTAAAGCAGCAGCCTGATGATACCCCTCAAAGTCCCGAATGCTCTCAATGTCACGGGAGAGGACCACCTTCAGCTTTGAGAACGGTATAGGCGAGCCCTTCAAAACTAGGTCGATAGTTCGCTCCAAGCTTCTATAAAAGCTATCGACCAGGTCACCTATGTAATTATTCTCGGCCTCAGCCATTTCTGGCAGGGAGGCAACCTCAGAATAGTCCACCAGCCTGGTCGACGCCGTCGCAGAAGAAGCAGCGGGAACACTGACAGTAGCAGGGCTAGCCGAAGGCGATCTCGGCGGAGTCCTCATCGAAATCAGCACGCCAGCCACCGCGGAGGTAGGACTGGCAACCACCTCTTGAGGAGCAGGCTCAACCACCAGGGTTGGAGAAGTAGGGCTCGCAATCACCCTCAATGCCGCACTCAGCAAAACAGTCCGCACCTCACTCGTTGATGTGATTGGGAGTGAGGATACCTCCGGCACTACCGCCCCTTCAACCTCTGGTCCTTCAGCTGATTTGGGCCGATAAGAAGGCAGGTCACCGTACAGCGCGTCCAACACAGCAGCATCCGCCGTGGCCGAAGTGCTCATGTCACCCCTCGATCCCTCATGAAGATCTACCGGCTCCCTGAAGCTGATGCGTCTTGAGGCCGAACACCTGTAACAAGACTGCGGTTAGTCGGGACACTACATACAGAAAAAGCCAAGAGGGTACGACAATACCAAAGGATGATGTTGCCTCGAACATCTCGTCGGCCGCACCAGTCTCCAGAGGCTCCATCGAAAAATTTTTGGCAGAATCAACACGAATAGCCGGCTCGTTTTCACTTGCCGAGTATCCTGTGGACCACCCGATAGAGCTCGATGTCTCAGGACTCCCTTTAGAAGTCCCAACGCCTGAAGGACCAACATCAGCCGCGCCACTCCCAGACTCTTCCGAGTGAGCAGGGGAACCGGCTGCAGCCCCATAAGTGAATAGGGATCATAATGTTCCCTTGATCTCCAGCCGTCTCGGCTCCTGCAACAAGAAGCAAAGGATGAGTTATTCGAAACACACCAGAAGCATTATATGAACAAGGGTAACCTCACCCAGACCTAGAGCGAATTCACCACTAGTTGGTTCAGCAACCGACGGTTCAGCCGCTAATGGGGCAGCAGGAGGAATCGCTGTAGAGGGATAACCCTCTACGATAATCGTAGGAGCTTGACGACGGGGCTTCTTCGCCAACGATTTCCTACGAGAGCTACCCGCTCGTTTTCTCTTGAAGTGGACGTCAGAATCCTCTTCTTCCACTCCTTCCACACGTCGTGGGGAAGATGTCCCCATCACACCAGAACCAGCCGCAGGAGTATCAGCTCCAGCCCCCGCCTCGAAGCGAGGACTCCCTGCATCAGAAGCCTCGCTGTCATCCACAGCGATGAATTCTTCCAAGCCGGGGACACGAACCCGTTTGCCTTCTCTCTTATCAGAGGCTTTCCGCTTCAGTCGCTGAGAGATTAACTTTACACCCGTACTATTGACATTAAGTCCAGGAGGTGTGGAGTTGGAAGCCGCGTACCACTGGCAAAAGCATAGGGTCGTTGAGAGACCGGGGTCCTGCAGCGGCGTGCGTAGCCACGCCCCAGTGCCATCCGCAATAAAGAACCGCCAGGCACGGGCCCCATCAATAAGACTCCCCATGAAAGCCAGGTCCGAATTGGGGTTGCCCACATACAGCTGGTCGTACCCGAATTGGCGGGCAAATCGACTTGGGACGTAGGGTTCCAGGTAGCAGGTATCCCCACTCCTGTACAGCAAATGCGAGGGCCGGATGCTGACCAGCCACTCGAAAACGCCCCGACTCATGGGAGACCGCCCTGACTCCGCATCTCGGAATTCCTCGTTGTATCCTGCGCCCCGAATGCGAGGAAAACAGCAGAACAGGCTATAAGCGTCATGACGACGCACTAACTTACGGGCCTCGGCCACGTAGGCTTTCATCCAAGAGCAACCTTCGAATCGGCGGAGAAGCGCCGTTAGAACACCCTGCGGAGGATCTTCCCCAGCTCCAATCAAAGTAGGGCAGTGTAAGGCGAACCACGCCATCAAGTAGGTGTACGGTAGACCCACCCTAGGATTGGGTCCATCGCAAGGAAGGATAGCACTCTTCCCACGTCTTGCCGCCGGTGGCCTGCAGAAAGCCTCCGTTAGTGCGCGAAGGCCTCTTTGAATACAGCATACCATGGCTGGGAGAAGACCCAGACGGTGACCATGGGCCAGGCGAACGGCGGGTAGCAGAACATTCGGGTGGACGATGTCACCCGAGGAAGAAGGCACAACACACTTCTTTAACCAGACGGTTAAGAAACCGGCCAGCAGCGCCTTTCGAGACATAGGCCGACGGGCCTGATGGTGAAAGCTCCGAAGGGTATCACCCTTCTCATAGGGACCTGCGTCTTCTGTTACGACGATATCCCTTTGGAGACACATCTCCATCCGTTCAACAACATCGCCATCAGTAACTCCGCGATGAGCTGCTTCAGGAGCATTCTTCATGTCTGGGAACAGGTAACTTCCCCAGCTCTTTAAGCTCTTCGAGCTACCCTTGCCACCACCGTGAATGCTAGAACAAATATGCAAGTGGCACATCAACTCCCAATAAGTCTCGAGCATAGCGGGCTCCTGCTTCTCCAGAATAGCCAACTCCGCCTCACAGGGAAAGTACTCTTCGTATGGAAGAGACCCGAAAGGCAAAGTAGAGATTTCCCACATCTCATGCAAAGCCATGCCCAACTCGCCAACCAGGGTGAAGAAAGTCCCCAAAGCCGGGCAGTACAACTCAAGGATGGCGTAGAAGCACGCCACCTTCATCTCAATGTCGTAGCAGGTCGCCCTGACGGCCTCATAGAGATTCAACCCCTCTAAGTCCTCCTCGAAGTGAGCGAGGATATAGTTGGTCAACTCCGCCCACCATGTCTTAGGAGGATGAACCCAACCAGGAGCCCTGAAGTCAGTTGCAGGATAGTTCCCGTCAACTGCGCAGAATTGAGTGCCAAAGGTCTGCGCCACAGCCGGGTTCTCTCCCACTGGAAGTTCCCGCGATACCTTCCCAGGGTATAGCCCCATTATGCTGAGGGGAGGGCCCGCCCTCGAATAGCCCGACTGAAAGGTTAATCTCCCAACATGGACGGATTCGACGCTTCGGCTTACGCCCCACGCCATCTTCCGAGCCTGAGTCACATTCATGAAAGAAGATAAAGGAAAGTGTCGCTTAGTCGACGGAAGGTAAAACTTCTCGCCATCCAGTTGAAAGATCCATTGTCCTTCGCCTGCCTGCAACTGGTGATCGGGATCGGATGCGGCATCCCCAAACATAAAGTCGGGCTTTCTGTAAGTCCGACGGTCAACATCCTCAAGAGGAGCCGTGGTCAAGATACTCCGCGTGGTCTGCGGATGACCGCCTTGGATGAGCGTATCCCGGACGAGGGAGCTCCGCTCACTGAACAAAGAAGCCTGTCCATGGAATTGCAGGCTGAGGTTACCATCTGCTCCACTGGTCATCCCAAACAGACTATTCAAGGGACCAGGGGTGTAGGGCACTGCAAAGAAAGAAAAGGAAAAGAACTATGATTAGTTCAACAGTCAAGCGGACATGGAGATATAAGATTCGCTAAGGAATAGCCTCGCCCCGTGAGCAAGGCCAGTAAAGCGACAGCCTCGACAAAGCTTGATCTCGCAGACAAATCTGCATTTTGCAGAAAACGTCTAAATACCAACTTCGCTTAAGCAGGAAGTGGTATAGCCCTAAGGGCTGACGTCATCAAGAGGACATTATGGTCAAGAGTCATCCTTCGTGGCCATGACTGAAGAGACAGACCCGAGTCCTGTTCCTCAAACAAGACGAAGACAGCCCGAGTAATGGCTTCATACAGAAGCCCAAAGAAGAACTGTTCAGTTCTTAATTCCCTGTGCAAGGAAGATAGGGAGGTTCAAGGAAAACGAGTTCCCTAATGAGGACAGATCATATTCGATCATCCTAATAGCCAAATGTTGGCTCCAAAGGAGAGAGACCACGGTCTCTAATCAGATAGGAAAATCCCTTACCGGTGACTGGTCGCTCGATGACCGGAGGAGGAGGACCCTCCGCTGCAGAAGTTGCCACTTCTTTTCCCGCTCGTCTTTGGGCGCCATTAAAGAGTTGCAAGAGTTCTCAGGGTTCTCTGAACAAAGAAGGAAGAGGAAGAGGAAAAGTCAAGAAATCTCTCTGAAAAAAGGAGATCTTTTCCTGCTCAGCCCGATCGGGCTTTTATAGGCCAATCAACGCCTGAAACGAGGCCTCGAAAAGGGCGTGTGCCGCCGTTTCGAATTAATTCGAAACGCCACCCAAAGCACCTTCCCGAGAAGCGCTGCTTCGATTCCGCTAAGGGTTAACTTCGCCCTGGCTTTAAGTGCGGATTTCGCACAATCCTTCAAGGACATTCGCCGAGAGGCTTACCTTAGCCCTCTAAAAAGGCGCTGACATGCCAGTCTCGCGAAGATCACTCAAAGAAAGGACTATGTCCTTAACTCCGCATACGGTTTAGCCCCGCTATGGCCAAACCTTCAAAGAAAGCAAGCGAAGATCAGATGATTAGAAGATGAACTTTCATTGATTAAAAAAAAAAAGAAGGGTACATTGATATTACATCGAAGTTGTGTTTCATACAACACACCCAGTTGCTCGACAGGGTAATTTGTGCAAAAAAGCATACAAGTGGTTTTACCCGCTTCTAAGTCAAACCGACTGGACAAAGGAGGCCTTCCTCCTGCACAAGGCTGTAATCAGTGGTGCCGCAAGGACACGGTCATTATTCTCCACAAAAATGGCAGATCCTGCCAGGCCATTTTTGTTGAAGCCTGGCAATAAAAACCTATCGCCGCCAACACGATAGATCACGTATAATGGGAATCGACAGTGGTACCAGTGATCTAACGGGTGTGATGTCCGCCTTTCCAAAGTGGATCGCCCCCAAAGGCCACCAAAGTTGAAAGTTGGCAATGATGCCGGCAAACCCACAGGCAGCGCCTACTATCTTGAAGCGGATCATCTCCGACGAAGCGGCTACCAGCTTCACCTCAGAACGAATCATCTCCGATAAGAGGCTGCCAGCAGCCTCTGGGACATGCACCCGCTGCCCCGAATTGTTCCTCCTGCTTAAAAGTAAAGCTTCAACTGGGGAAGCATAAGGCAATTTTATGGTTCCTTCCATCAAGTCACAAGATTGGCGAGCATAGCCCACTGCAAGGCAAATCAGAACAGATTAGCAGTTAAGCACAGAAAAACTGCAAATCAGAATCCTTTGGGTCAAAGTAATCCAATTTCAGTAAAAGAAGAGGACAAGCCTCGCCTGCACAGCACTGATGGGCTGGCTCAGCAAACGCCAAGCCCAAGCCTCGCCTATATGGCTAGCCAGACTGACCCCGTGGGATAGTCTTAACTCCGCCTATATGACAAGACTGGCTCAACTATTGAAGAGACCAAGTCCCAAGTTTTGTCTGGGCAGCGGATTTATCATGAAGCGATCTTTCTAGGAAGCTATGCCAAAATCCTTCTCTACAGATCAGTCAATTGTAAGATGAAGAACAAGGGAAGCTAATCCCTGAAGCAGCTGCTAAAGCTGAATTAAGGGAGATGAATTTCCTAAAATCGGTGAAGTCGTTGAACGATCAAGACTTACCGGTCCTTGGCCGGATAATGACCAGAGTGGGCATTCCCACTAGTTCAGAGATCTGAGTATCTCTTTCAAACCAAGAGAAGAGAAGAGAGGCAAAGCACTTCTCTTCAGAGGACTTCAAGTGTCCTATTTATAGGCCCCATGGCCTGAGCGCTGCCGCCTCAAGCGTGGAAGCACGAGCGCATTAAAGGTATTTATCACGCCTTGAGAAAAGGGACAGTCTCCCTTGGAATCGTGCAAAGGGAGAAACGTCTCCCTCATAAAGGCACTTATTGCGCCTTGAAGAAAGGGAATATCCTCCCTCGGAAACGTGCAAATCGGAGAATATCTCCCTCGATCAGCACGAAGAAAGGAGTAATCCTCCTCGTAACCAGCCCACGGCAGTTGATCTCGGGAAAGCGACATGCCCTCCCAAGCGAACATGTCTTCAGAAGCCCAGATGCGGGGCTACTAGCTGCGAAGCTGCCCAGTCTACATGATTCCTCGGCGAATCTACATCCCAAAGCAGGATTTAAAGCGAAGCTGAACTCAACCATCATGGCGACGTTCATACTCCACACACCACCAATCAAAGCAGTTCAAAGTGTTTCGAAGTCTGAGCTATTACAGACTTTCAAAAACTTTGAAGGGGGTCTTGTTGACACTTAAAAAAGACAAGATTCTTATTGGTCCGAACAATGTCTAAACTTGTTGACATTTATAAAAGACAAGTGACAGACGAGCTGAAGACCAGTTTTCACCCATCTCCGAGGGACAAGGAAGCAACTTGGACTCCACTGATCCAGCAAGCAGACAGTGAACCCGGATTGTTTCTAAACAGACCTCAGCAGGTCTAAGGTGCTAGCACTTAGCATTACATGAGCCCAAAGGGATAGCCTCGCTTGAGAGGCTAATATCACTCGACTTCGCCTTGAAGCCATTCAAAGCCTCGCCAGGAAGCTAACTCGCAACTTTGCCAAAGAGGACTTCCAGCTCCACCAAAGGGTTTCTTTCGGACTTCGCCAGAAGCTGCCTCTAGCTCCGCTACGAGCTCAATGCGGACGGCTCCGCTATGAATCTGCCACGGTCAACCTTTGACCAATCAAATCTCCGGATGAGATCGGATCCAATCAGATCAAATCTAATTAAGATCAAATCAGAGATCAAATTTGGCAGTTGATTGCCATAATCTCTTGACTCTTCTAAAACGAGTAAGAAGATCAGGGGAAATCCTCCAACGATTTGGAAAGGATCGAGAAGGTCAACCGACCTGCCAATTCTAGCTTCGCAGAAGCTGATCTTAGCCTCGCAGCAAGGCTACTTTCCAGATTTTAAACAGATTTGATTCAATCTGTTTCCATATTTTCAAGGGACGATTATACCCTTGCTCTCCCTATAAATAGCCCGCCAGGGGTACAAGAAGAGAGAGACACAGACGAGGATCGATCGATCAAGATACAGAGGCATACAAGAGGACTCCACAAGCAGAGGCTTCTTTACCACGCACCGTGCGTTCTCGAATTCAGAGACCTTTTAGAGAATTGCTTTCTCTATTCAGGGTGTTGATACCCTAACATCGTCCTTCTTCTCAAGGAATCTCCGGAACCAGGCGAGAAGGAATTCCTTATTGAAGGCGATTTTGAGAAGCAGCAAGAGGGTTCTACCAACCTTCTGTTCTCTGATTCCCCGAACCAGGCGAGAAGGGAATCTCATCGCTCGCATCGTCAAAGGGACAAAGTGGTCGCGCGCTGACCAGACTCCTATCGGCACACTTCTCCAGAATCTCTGAGGAGATCTACTTGTAATCTTTTTTTAGAATACTTGTAATTTAGCTCCGCAAACTCTTTTTTGTAAGTTTTCCCCCTTTGCAAACATAATGGAAAACAACCCCTAACGAGATACAACAACCAACGATGTCGGGAACGACTGCACCAGTTTAGGCTTCGACACCACCCTACCACTGGACAAAGGGAAGTAAAAGGAAGTCTGATTCGACAAATCATTGAAGAAGGATCCTTCGAAGGGACGCAATGCTCCTTTTTGGTTCGACATATTGGCATAGCTTGCCAATATCCCAGCTCGTATCACTCTGCACAAGGTACTTCGCCTCTCGAAGAAGACAAAAGAGGTGCTTAGGGATGCACTTACTGACTCAAAGTCCGCTCTGAAATAAGTGCCGGCAATCCCTACTAATGACAATGGGACTCCGTGTCCCCAATATCATTTGGTGCAGGACAGGTGCCATCCATCACCTTCACTCCCAAGGACATATTCCTCAAAGATAATAAGCATGATAAACCTCTATACTATACTGAGTACATTGGTTCTACAGGCATAGAAAGGATCCAAGTCGATCCGGGGTCTGCTCTCAACAATATTCTGAAGAGGCTTCTCCACTTTCTTAGCATCCCACTGAGCAGGTTGTCAACCACTATTACAACCATCTATAGCTTCAACGCTGGGAATAGTTACCCTTTGGGCAAGATTTATCTCCGATGCCAAATTGGAGACTTGAAATGAGAAGTGATGTGTTACGTCATTGACGCTGACACGTCTTACAATCTTTTACTTGGACGATCATGGATCCATGCCAACTGGATCATCCCTTCCACCCTGTACCAATGCTTCAAATATATGGGCGATGTTGCTGTAGTCCGAACGGTATTTACCAAAATGCAATCGTTTAAAGGAGTGAAAAATTACTTCACTAATTTCATGCTCTACCAGGAGGATAACGAGCCAGTAAAGTGACCGTTTGTCGATGACATCGACAATGGCAACGAGGCGGACTCAGAATAAGAAGAAGATAGCATGGAATGAATTGTAGCATATCTAGATGATCCTGATTGTAATAACCCCGCCGAAAATGAGGGCGAGTGGGTCTTTAATGGAAATATTGCTTTTGATTAGTCTTTGTGTCTTAAGGATGTATTTAACTCTGTCGACATTAGTTCCTTGCACATTCCTCTGCCCATTTCGGAAATGGCATGCATACATATAGAGGATAATGAAAGATCTGTCTTCTTTGTCCCTCCTTCTAAAAGGAACCAATCATCGATTATATTCGGCAAAGACCAGGCTCGGGCCACGATATCTAGGGAATCAGATAGTGACTTGGAACCCTCACAATTCTTTCATTACGCGTGATCAACACATCGCATGATGAAAAGGATGGGGTATAACTTGAATTGTGGAGATGGTTTGAATTTCGGTAAAGGGCGGCGCATCCCTTTGCAACCTTTTATACTGGAAGAAAAATCAGCCAACTATTACGACCACACACGTAAGGGGTTGGGATATGTCACTTCAACTCCCCAGTCAGAGTCAGAGTCTGACGAGTCCCTTCCATCACAATCATCAGACTCATCCAGTTGGGACTCTGATATTAGTGTGGGGGCAGTCTTTAAGAAGCTCTTTACCGACATGACAACTATTAATCAGGGAGAGCAAGACGAAGACATCGAGTCATTCGACATAGATCTATGGGCTCAACAACTTGATCTTCAATTAGAGAAGCATTTCGAACAGTGCAAACCTCCTACTGAAGATAAAATGATCCAAGTTAATGTAGGTGATCATGCATATCCAAAGCTTATCTCCAATAGCGAAAGCCTATCTATCACCAATAGAGAAGCAAGACTTCATATCTCTCATACGGGAGTATATAGATGCCTTTGACGGGAGTTATGAAGATATACCTGGCCTCGACCCTCGGGTGGCCATGCATCATCTTAACATTAAACAGATGCCAAACTGGTTAAGCAACAACAACAACAGTTTCGACCTGACATCATGGAGGCAATCAAAACTGAAGTTCGTAAACTCATCAATGTGGCTTCATTCGAGAAGAGCAACACCCAGACTTGCTTGTTAATATTATCCCTATGCTTAAGAAAAATGGAAAGATCAGGGTTTGCATTGATTTTCATGATCTCAACATAGCATGTCCTAAGGACGAATTTTCATTGCCCATCACTGATATCATGATTGACAGCACATGTGGCTTCAGAAAGATGTCCTTCATGGATGGCTTTTCAGGGTATAATGAAATCAAGATGCACCCGGATGATGAGAAGCATACATCATTCAGAACGCCATTGGGGGTATACCATTGTACAGTAATGCCGTTCGGATTGAAGAATGCAGGTGTAACTACCAATGTGCCATGAGCACAATTTTTTGTGATCATTTACGAAAAACGGTGAAATGCTATGTTGATGACATTGCAGTCAAGAGTCACAGTAGAAACAACCACCTCGACGACTTAAGAACTATGTTCGACATCATGCGGGTCACCAACTGAAGATGAACCTGACCAAGTCATTCTTGAGAGTGTCGAGTAGTAAGTTCCTTGGATTTATCATCACATCCAAAGGAATTCACCTTGACCCCGATAAAGTCAAGGCTATCCAGAGCATGTCACCTTCGAGACCCTCAAAGAGTTTAGACGTCTACAAGGCAAACTCACCTGCATCCGAAAATTCATTGCAAATCTTTGGGGTCGTTGTCAACCGTTCACACGATTAATGAAAAAAGGTGTCTCCTTCATATGAGATGAAGCTTGCCAAAAGGCTTTCGAGGATATCAAGGAGTACACCACCAAACCTCCAGTCCTAGTAGCTCCCATTTTGGGAATAACATTTTTACTCTATGTGCAAGCTATGGACCACTCTTTAGGTGCTTTTCTAGCACAGAAGAACAATGAAGGTTTCAAAAATTCCATCTACTACTCAAGCAGACTCTAATCAGAGCTGAATCTCGAACAACCCTGTCTAGAAGGAGTGTCTAGCTTTTGTTTTCGCTATCCAGAAGACACGACATTATTTGGTTGCCCAAACCATACATGTCATCTTAAGAGTTAATCCCCTACATATCTTCATGACAAAGCTAGAGTTCTTGAACTCCAGATTGGCTAATTTGGCTATTCTGCTTTCTCAATACGACATGACTTTTGTCTCCCAAAAGGCAGTCAAAGGGCAAGCTCTTGCAGATTTTCTGGCAGCCCATCTAGTTCGAAAAACCTCAAAACTATATATAGACATTTCAGACGAGGTTGTCGAAACCAATATGACCTCGGGGGTGATGCGTGGAAGATGTTCTTTGACGGTGCATCAAGAACAGGCCCTATAGGCAGGGTCATTGACGGAGGGGGGGGTAGTTTTTATCTCACCAGAGAATTACGTTCTTCCTTGTGCATTCTCACTGATGGAACCTTGCTCCAACAACGTAGCTGAGTATATTGCCTTGCTCATTGGCCTCCAGCTTGCTCAACAAATAGGGATAAAACCTTGAAGCTGATGGTGACTCCAAATTGATTATCAATTAAGTCAAAAGAGAGTACGAGGTTCGTCTTGAAGACCTGATACCTTGTCACCATGCAACCATTAAGTGGCCAACTCATTTGATGGCTTCTACATTAGCTACGTATCCCCCTCTTGAATACAAAAGCAGACGCTTTAGCTGCGCTCCAGCTACATTGGCCTTACCAGTAGACACCACTTATCGTCTTACGATGGTCACCCATCATCTCTTCTGTCTAAAGTACAGTTTAAAGGTTAGCAAAGTTCATACAACCTCAACAAACTTCGAACCACAACGATTCCCGATCATCGACTATGCCTTGCATGGCATATTGCCCGATGATCCCAAAGAAACAGCTTATGTTTGATGAAGATCTACTCAGTTCTACTATGAACAGTGTTAAAGACACTATACCGCCATTCATACAACGACATACTTCTTCACTGCCTATCCAACTCGGAAGCGCGGGAAGCACTGAAAGAGGCCCATGATGGCATATGTGGAGCTCATCAACCAGGTCCAAAGCTCAAGAACCCACTACACCGACTCGACTACTATTGGCCAACTATGATCGCGGATGCAGTTGAATATGCAAGAAGGTATAAGGCTTGTCAAATCCGCGCAGATTTCATACACCAACCCCCGGAGCTACTTCACCCCCACAGTCGCTTCATGGCTATTCAAAGCATGAGAAATCGATGTTATAAGACCTATTAGTCCTCCATCGACAAAAGGACACTGGTTCATCCTTGTGATAACTGTTTACGTCTCAAGATGGGTGAAAGCTGCATCGCTCGCTGAAGTCAAATTGCTAATGTGATCAACTTCATCAAACACCATGTCATCCATCGATTTGGTGTTCTCAAGCAGATCATCTACGATAATGGTCCCCAATTCTCAAGCCAATCATTCTATCGGTTCTGTGAAAAGTACCAGGTTCAGAATATGGCTTCAATTGCTTACAATCCTGCCGCTAGCGGGTTAGCAAAGGCGTTCAATAAGACAATCATCAAACTCCTCAAAAAGTTCATGAAATACACCTAGAGGGGGTGAATAGGTGTACTAGCTAATCTAATGACAAATGATGCGGAATTAATAACTCAATTGCAACACACTATGTGTAACCAAAGAGTGTAGCTGAATTTCTCGTGAAGGGCTCTGGAACTACACCTCGAGATTCCTCTAAATTAAGAGTTGAGGTGTTATATGAAGCTCTCTTAGTTCAATACAAGTTTGGGCACACAAACTATATCTAGCATATGAATATGTGCAATATAAAGTAATGCATGATACAAGAGAGATAAAGTTTAGAGATAGTGGATCAAACGCAAATAACAAGATATGTTTCGAGGTTCGAGCCACTGTTCTACGTCCCTGCCTTCACACAGAATGATTTCCACTATGTCCACACAGGACCCATTGAGGAATTATAACTCTACACTTGGAGTACACTACTCCTCTCTCAAACACAACACCTCTACACTAGAGGGATAGGCACAAAGTCATAACACAATCACCTCTACAAAAGAGGGATAAGCGCAAAGTCAAATCTCAACCACAATCACCTCTATACAAGAGGGATATGCACAAAGCTAATGTAAAGAAAAGATTACAATCTTGGTAATCCAATGATCACAAATAACACTTGATGATCACAATAGACCACAAACATTTTTCTCACAAAAACAAGATCCTATAGAAGGATCAGAGATGATAGCTCAAGTGTGAGAAAATAAAGTATTTGAAAAAGAGAATAACAAAGAAAAATACATGAGGAAAATACTATATAGATATGTATAAAGATCAAACCAAGTTCTCAAAGACTTCCTTTTCTTTGATTTTTCCAACACTTTGAAAATAAATAAAAGATAAAAATTTTAGGCTCAAAAACTTCTTTTGAACTTGCTGCAAAACACTTGAAAGATGGGAAGAAAAAGTTCTCAAAATCTTGGTGATCAAAAGATCACAAACACTCTCTTTGCAACTCTCTTACAAAAATCCTATAAAGTAAAATGTAAACTTGAACTTCAAGGATGTAAGTGAGAGTGAAAATCAGAAAGAGAGAGACTTTAAGAACAGAAAAACTCAAATAAAATTTTGAAAATAAGAGCATAAAAGCAAACTTGAAATTTTTTCTCTTTGAAAACAAAAACTAGATTTTCAATAGAATTTGTTGTTGTGAAATATTCAATCCCAATGACCCTTTATATAGGTTTTAGAAAAATACTTTTAGAATAGTTTTACCAAGTCTAAAGAGGAAGAAATTAACCTTAAAATTTTAACTTTCTTCATTTTAAAAGAAACATGTTTTAAAACAGTTTTTAAAGGAGCTAGCCGTTACTGCCAATCTGGCAGTTTATTGGTCAATTTGAGCAAAAGTTTTAGACCTAAAATGTCAAAATTTAGAAATAAGTATATATGTATACTTTGTAAATGCTTAAGTCTTCTTTCTAATGAAATTTAAATCAACTCATATCATTTCAGAGTAGAGAGTTATCAATAAAATACTGAAAGATATCAAATCAAAAATTGTAAACTGTTTTCAGAAGAAGAACAGAATTTAACCCAATATTTGACATTTTTAACATTTGAATCAGAAAATTATTATTGAATAAGAAATGTAGCTCTAAAAGTTATATTTGAAATTCAATTTAATTCATGTTAATTGAATATAAGAAAAAACGCTATGATAAGAAACCTACAAGGGTGTCGAGCAGATCCACAGAACGGTCGGCCGCCCGGTCGACCGAGAAAACCCAATATATGTGTACTTGAAATCCAAAACCAGTTAAGCCAAAACCAAACGTATTGAACTTGTGTGTGTATGTGTGAACTTTAGCATATCAACACTAGTCTATCTTACATAAGATCTAAACACAAATTATAACTAAACAAACCGAAGTTTTCTTGTAGAACTCTTTCTCCAAGCCGACTCAATCCAAACACAATCCAAAGAGCTTGACTCGATGCGATCTTAATGCGCGAGCTCTTGAATCTACATATGTTAGCTCCAAAACTCCTTTGTTAAAGTTAAGCATATACTAAGATCTTGATCAATAACTGAAACTATATAACACAAGATCATTAGTACAATAACTATATGAGTTAATCATCCTCAAAACTAGAGTGATGAGACTTTGGGCTAACAATCTCCCCTTTTTGATGATAACAAAACTCATGGAGTTATATATGCATGGATTAAAGATAAGTTTCATAGAATCTCCCCCTTAACTCATGCATAGCAATAAACAAATAGATATTCAATGAAATGCATAATCTAAACACAAACATATATACATAAATACCAATATTAAGCATGCATATATAAACTCACTAAATTCTTCCCCCCTTTTTGTCAATTCATCAACAAAAGAGTGAGGACAATCAAACAATAAAAATGTATATGCGATAACATTCATGAAGAGGAGAGATGATAAGTTAGCTCCCCTTGCATACATGCATTACATGGAGAAGGGATGACTAGATTCTAACTCACATAAAGTATATATACAATGTATAAATAGAGATGTTAAGATACCCCTATACACGTGTACTATATAACGGAGAGAGGTCAAGCTCCTCAATATGGAAAGTACTCTCAATATGAATCTATATATAGAGATGTTAAGCTCCCCTTATATATAGGGAATACATATCAACAAATTTTGAAAAATTTTAAAATCACTTTTAAAATAAAATTTGAAATTTCTTGAAGTCAATAAAATGAATTATGATATCAATGAAATCAAATAGTAGTTGACAAAAACAAATGTCAGTATCACTTGTAAAAAAAAATTAAGATATCAATAGTAGATTTTGATACCAATTGAAAGTGAAATATGAAGTATATTTTGATACAAAATAAATACTAATTGAAATACCAATTGACATGATTAAAAATAGAAATACCAATTGAAATCAATGCATAAACTTGTAATGATACCAATTAACGTTTAGGATAAAATCGAGCTTATCATAAACCTAATTTGTGCTTTTTTAAAAAAAAATGTAAGATATTGTAAAATAAGCACAATTGAATCATATATATGTGTGTATGAAAATGAAAATATCAATTGAAATTTTGAAGCATGCATATATAAGAAAACAAATATGAGTATACAAAAATGAAATAACATGAAGATCATGTGTATAACTCATACCTACTAACCTTATCATGCACAAGTTTAAAAGAATATTCAATAAGGTACAAAAGGCATGGTCGCCCAACCAACCGCCCTTTAGTTGGTAGGGTTTTCAAAAATTATGATTTGAAAAAGTTTTAACATATTTAAAAACTCTACCAAAGACTAGTTTTTAAAGATAATTTTGAAAACTAGTACGAAATCCTTCAAGTAAGGAATAAAACGTGAATATATCCATGAGAACATGAAAATCACATAATAATTGACACTCAAAATCTATAAAACACAAGATATTATCATGAATCCAATATCATGAGTAAACAAGATGATATAAAGTATAAAAATCATGTAATAAGCATAATCATGGAGATAGGCAACGAAGCTTATATGAAATTTCTTTATAAACGTGAACATTATAAAAATTTAATTACATTAAAACAAAAGAAATTTCAAGGCATATGTACATTTTGTCTAAACTAGAGTATACATACATATCTCAAATATAAATAAGTCCATAATAGAATATTGCATAAAAAACAAGTGACTTTAGGATAAACATGTATATCTAAAGTTTTAGACAAAATTGACATACACATGAAGATAAACACATTTTTATGAAAATATGTACAAAAATAGGGAATACATATTAAGATGCAAGGATCATCAAAACTAAGTTATACAAGTACTTCTAATGAGTTCAAGTGAGCAATATAGCACAAACACATAATAATCAAGTGTGCCTCACCAGTTGTACAAGTATAAACATAACTTTTAATAAAAACTACATCTAAATAAGTAATCAAAAACATGAAGTGCAAAATCATAAACAAACATGTTTATTAAGGTAAATGCACGTGCTTTAGAGTTAAAATATACACAATAGCTAAATTATAGTGAGAATACAAAAATAATAGTCCATATAAATATGGGTGTCTCTCAAATACTATTTATGTATATCTCAAATCTAATTAACATTGCATTTAACATAATAAATATGAAAAACATGAAAACCAATACATACTAAAAACATTCATGTAAAAGCATGTAAACAAAGTAAGGAGTTAGAGATAGTTACCAAAACCAATAGGGCTGATATCTAGGTCTTCAAACCATGATGGTCCTCCCACCAAACATCCTTGAAGGTGATGCATCCAATGTAGTGTCTATTAAGCACAAACGCATCCACCATCAAAGCACCAATACCCTTATGTCAAGTGAGAGCCCACACCTACATCAAATGCAATAAGGGTGAATTTTAATACCCACACTTTCTTAGGTCCATGAGGGTTAGCACCTTTCCTAACCCAAACAAATTTATTTCCAAAATTGAAAATATTTATTCTATTATAACAAAATTTTGCAAGGTGGCCTGTACGTTCACAATGTGCACAAGTGTACACATGAGCATACATAGAATCATATGTGTGAACATGATGAGCATGTGTATGCTGTGGTTTGTATGCATAAATATGTGGAGCATGTTTCTTATGAAACATGAATTCCAATCGTGTATAGTTCATGACACATTGGCTCAAAAGGGAGCCCAAACAATCAACACTTTTCTTCAACATGCAAATATCATTTTCAATTGTTGAAGAAGAAGTGGAGTATGCATTCTTATCAATAGAGGGTATAATAATGGAATCATGACAAGAATGAGAAGTCAAATCATTTTTCAAAGAAATATTTTCATTTGAAACAATTTCCAATTCTTTTGAAGTCAAGGCAATTTTATTTTTCAAAAAATTGTTCTCTTTTAAAATAAAATCGAGTTTTGAAGACAAAACCTCATTATTCTTTAAAACATCATTACAATTATTTTTATTCTTTAAAATTTCATTCTCTTTTAAAGCAATATCAAGTTGAGTTTTCAAGGAGTCTCTTTCACTTGAAATCTCAACTCTCTCTTGTAAAATCATGTTTAGCTTTGAAAATCAAATTTTATTTTCTTCTTTTAATTTAAAATTCTTATTTTTTAAAGCTTTGTACTTTGAAAGCAAGTTTCCACAAAATATAGATAGTTCTTCATTTAATGCATGTGCATCTATGTTATCATCACAAGAAGAACTAGCACTATCATCTAGTTGAGTATCCGAATATACCTCAAGGGAGTCATTCCCTTGGACCATGATGCAAGCTTGATCGGACTCTTCTCCACTAGATTCTTTCTCCGCATTATTTGTCGTTTGTAGCTCAAGAGAGGTCAATGTATTTCACACTGCAAAAGCGGAATCACAATAAGAAACATAAAACATTAATCTTTACTAAATGTGTGCCTAAGTGCCACCAAGGTTTGTGCATTAGCCTCTATATGCTTGTCATTACCAAGATAAGATTTCTTGGTAATGGCAAGGTAAACATATAATCTTAGGGATTTAGGTATGTACTCATCTCATACTTCCACATATTAATGTTGGTAACATCAAACATCGGCGGGGTCATGAAATCCATAAGAGTATAAACAATATGTGTGCAAATGTAAATTTAGATTAGCAATCCAAGATCTCTCCTAGATGGTTAAACCTAATATCAGGAGCGTAGGCTCTGATACCAATTGAAATGCACCTAGAGGGGGTGAATAGGTGTACTAGCTAATCTAATGACAAATGATGCGAAATTAATAACTCAATTGCAACACACTATGTGTAACCAAAGAGTGTAGCCAAATTCCCCGTGAAGGGCTCTGGAACTACTCCTCGAGGTTCCTCTAAATTAAGAGTTGAGGAGCTATATGAAGCTCTCTTGGTTTAACACAAGTATGGGCACACAAATTATATCTAGCATATGGATATGTGCAATATAAAGTAATGCAAGATATAAGAGAGATAGAGTTTAGAGATAGTAGATCAAACACAAACAACAAGATATGTTTTGAGGTTCGAGCCACTGCTCTACATCCCCGCCTTCACACAGAAGGATTTTCACTATGTCCACACAGTACCTTCCACAAAGGGACCTCCACTAAGGAATTACAACTCTACACTTGGAGTACACTACTCCTCTCTCAAACATAATCACCCTACACTAGAGGGATAGTCACAAAGCCAAAACACAACCATCTCTACATAAGAGGGATAGGCACAAAGTCAAATCTCAACCACAATCACCTCTACACAAGAGGGATAGACACAAAGCCAAAGTAAAGAAAAGATTACAATCTTGGAGATTCAATGATCACAAATAACACTTGGTGATCACAATAGACCACAAATAATTTTCTTCAAAACAAGACCCTATAGATAGGATTAGAGATGATAGCTCAAGTGTGAGAAAATAAAGTATTTAGAAAAGAGAATAACAAAGAAAAACACTTGGGAAAAAAATACTAGATAGATATGTAAATAAAGATCAAAACCAATTTCTTAAAAACTTTCTTTTCTTTGATTTTTTTAACACTTTAAAAACAAATAAAAGATAAAGATTTTAGGCTTAAAATTTTCTTTTAAACTTGCTGCAAAACACTTGAAAGATGGGAAGAAAAAGCTCTAAAAAATCTTTGTGATCAAGAGATCACAAACACTCTCTTTGCAACTCTCTTACAAAAATCCTGTAGAGTAAAATGTAAACTTGAATCTCAAGGATATAAGTGAGAGTGAATATCAGAAAGAGAAATTTTAAGAAAATAAAAACTCAAATAAAATTTTGAAAACAAGAGCACAAAAGCAAACTTGAAACTTTTTCTCTTTGAAAAAAAAAATTAGATTTTCAATAGAATTTGTTGTGAAATATTTAATCCCAATGACCCTTTATATAGGTTTTAGAAAAATACTTTTAAAATAGTTTTACCAGGTCTAAAGAGGAAGAAATTGACCTTAAAAATTCAACTTTTCTCATTTTAAAAGAAACATGTTTTAAAACAGTTTTTAAAGGAGCTAGCCGTTACTGCCAATCTGGCAGTCTGTTAGTCAATTTTGAGCACAGTTTTAGGCCTAAAATGTCAGAATTTAGAAACAAGTATATAAAAATAATTTGTAAATCTTTAAGTCTTATTTCTAATGCAATTTAAATTAACTCAATATCATTTTGGAGTAGAAATTCATCAATAAAATACTAAAAGGTGTCAAATTAAAAACTGTAAACTATTTTCAGAACAAGAATAGGCTTCAACCCAATATTTGACATCTTTAGCATTTGAATCAGAAAATTGTTATTGAATAAAAAATGTAGCTCTAAAAGTTGTCTTTGAAATGCAATTAAAATCATGTTAATTCAATACAAGAATAAAAAGTTATGATAAGAAATTTACAAGGGTGTCGAACAGATTAACAGAACGGCCGTCGCCCGGTCGACCGACAAAATCAGATATATGTGTACTTGAAATTCAAAACTGGTTAAATCGAAAATCAAACGTATTGAACTTGTGTGTGTGTGAACTTGAGCATATAAACACTAGACTATAATACACAAGATCTAAATACAAACTAAAACTAAACTAATCGAAGTCTTCCTGTAGAACTCCTTCTCCAAGCCGACTCGATCCAAACACGATCCAAAGAGCTTGACTCCATCCGAGTGCTACATGTGATCTTGATGCGCGAGCTCTTGAATCTACATATGTTAGCTCCAAAACGCCTTTGTTGAAGCTAAGCACCTACTAAAATTTTGATCAATAACTGAAACTATATAAACACAAGTTCATTAGTACTATAATTACAAGAGTTAATCATCATCAAAACTAGAGTGATGGGCCTTTGGGCCAACAGTTCATTTTCGCAAGCAAACGAGACTGGAATGAGAAGCTCAACGAATGTCTTTCGGCCTACCGAACGACAGTCTGAACTCTTACAGGCAATACACTTTTTTTCTTATTTACGGGTGTGAAGCAGTCATACCTCTAGAGACATAAATGTCGTCGCTTCACGTTGCTCTGGCATCCAAGATGACAGAAGAAGATAATGAAGGATTTCGTCTCCAAGACCTAGAAGCGCTAGACAAAAATCAAGTACAAGCTTAACAGCGTATTGGGCTGTGTACCAAGCTTAAATCTCGAAGGCCTTTAACAAAAAGATCAGGGAGAGGGTCTTTCAGAAAGGAGATTTGATTTTAACTATCAAGCGACCATAGTAATGACACGTAAAACCATGGGCAAATACCAACCCAAATGGGAAGGACACTTCATAATAGAGACAGTCTACTCGAATGGAGCATACCGCCTTGCAAATCCAAATGGTGACACACTTATGATGCCGATTAATGGCAAGTTCGTAAAGAAGTACTATTCCTGATCACGTTAACACCATACCTCTAATCAAAGAAGTATCATATATGTCCACGTTAACATTAAACCTCTAGTCATTAAGACAGACTTGTCTAACTGTTTTTTCTCTAAGAAATATCTTTCCCCAAGCGGAATCAATTTCATCTCCGCTTCTTCTGGGACTCTGGTTGACATCAAGCTGTTGTAATAAACGATGTTGATATTAAAGAGAAGAGAAAAGCAAAATTTCTGGTTTTAGCCTTGTTGCTCTTCTCATTTGGAAGAGTAGGTCATATTCTGAAGTCAAGCATGCATAAGCAGCGATTTTAGGCACTCTTCTTCTTGATCATTCTCTCGTTCTAAAAAATGGTGAATGTTCAAATATGTAATAGTGGCATGTCTCTAATCATCCCTTCTATTTGTCATTCAGCAGGTCACGATTCGATCTCGCGATGATCTCGATCGAGCTGAATTCATTGAAGAAGGTTCATGATGCATCTCAGCATGACCTTTCCATTGTTTCTACATTCATATCTGGATTCAGTAATCAGCTACAAACCTGAGTCTTGATTATGACGAACTAAAATGAAGCTTCACAAGAAATTTCGACTTAATCGAAAAATTTCCTACAGAGCGCATGTTCCATGTCTCGACTTGACGACTGGCTGAGAATAAAAATCCCGATTAGTTGACACTTCATCAGGAATTTTGACTTGTTTAGATTTTCCATGAAGTTTATTCTTAACTCTTTAATCCCAGTGAGATTTTAGAGGTCACCAGTGGAATGCAGAAAGATTCACTATAAATGACACAATCCGAAGCCTTTGGTGAATAAGGCTAGAGAAAAATATTGGTTTTTAAGCCCAATACAAAATCATCGACAACTCATCATGCTGAGAGAAATAATATAGCTAGACCAACTCAAATGGTAGTTCATAAAGGCAACAAATAATCAACCCAAGTCTTCAGGCTATTTGTGATATGCTAATCAAAATGCAAAAATATAATAATTTTAAATTAACAACTAAAATAGTCAACTCAAAATAAGAAGTGAAGCCGAATTCTCACTAAAGGGCTCTAGAACTTCTCCTCTCAATTCTTCTTGAATAAGAGTAAAGGTGCATAATTGCCTTCTTGCTTAGTGGGGAAAACCAGTAAACTAAGAATAATAAAAATAGAGTAAGTATTGAAACTAGAGAAAGATGAAATAAAACAATATAGAGCAAGTAGAAAGTATGCAAGAGAAAGAGAGATGGCAATCGCAAATAAAAAGAATTTGTTTCAAGGTTTGAGAAACTTGATATACGTCCCCGCTTTCACCGCGTGAAGAATTTTCACTATCCACCAAGAATTTTCACAAATGACTCAATGCAACGGTCTACACAAGACCTGGAGCTTCAACTCCAACCTTCGCCCCTCTACACAGAGGTGAGACAAATCCAATGAAGTTTACAATTACTTAGTGACCACGAAGATCACAAAACTTCCCTCAATACAATTTTCTATTGAGTAGAGTAAATAATTGAAGCTCAAGAAGTTTGTGAGAGAAAAATCAGTAAGAATTGAGTCTTTGAAAGCTAAAAAAACTTGTAGAAATGATTGAAAATAAGAGCTCCTTTAAAATTTAAAACTTTTCTAGAATTTTTCAAACAAATTTTAGGAAGTTTTCTTTACTTTTCTTGATGTATAATCATCTACAAATGACCCCTATTTATAGGCAATAGATAAAAATTATTAGAGAATTAATCTGGGTTTTAAACACTTGATAAAAACATTAATAGAATGAAATATACCCGTTTGGAAATAAGACAAACAGTTTAAAAAAAGAAATCCGTTGGAAATTCAAAATTTTAAACAGGACACTCTGGCGATCGATCGGCCGGTCGACTGGTCACGAATATTTCTAGATAGTTGTTGCCAGTGGTCGACTGCTTGGTCAACCAGGTCAGAAACAAAGAGCTCTGTAAATGATCTCAGTCTGTCGGTCAACCGACTAGAACGGCCAAACACAGTTCCAGAGCATCGGTCGACCGGGCAGTCAATTGGCCCCATGTGCACTGACACGCTTGTACTATGTGCACACTCAGTCGATTGCTCGGTCGACCGGGTACAGTGAAGATATCTCGCACACTAGGGCGGTCGACTGACCTGGCCCAAAAACCCAATCAATTTTGTTTTCAAAATTCTTTTCAAAAGTTTTGATAATTTTATAAAATTATATAAATAAAATAAAATATTTTTGAGTTATATGTATCTGTAGAAATATAAAATTTTGATAGGAAATATATCATGGGTTTATTAAAAACTAAATTGAGCAAAACGAGTTAAAAAAAATCTTATGTGTGTATAAGCTTCTTGAGCATCTAATCCTACACTCTACACTTAAACATTCTAAATTCTTACAATGATTATTCTATCTTCAAGTCTTTTTCAAGTGAGCTTATCCATAAATCCACATTATGACCTTCCAAGCTTGAATCTCACACTTGAATCAACTTGAACACATCAACATCTTCTTTTGAAGAACAATGAAACAATGTTTTAACTCTTGAACCCGTAAACTCAAAAATACAAGAACTTGATTAGTACTTCATAACCACACGAGTTTTGTGATCATCAAAACAAAAACAATGATTGTACCCTTGGACCAATATATTTTCTTCCTTCAAATAAAACGTGGTTAATCCATGCATATAGAAGCATAACCCACTAATTTTGTCCTAACCAAATGGTCTGATATCAAAATCGAACCCTAAATGAAAAATCAAATAAATTTTTTTTGGTAATTTGTGTTTAGGCACTAAAAACATGTTAACATTATGCTCCATCCAACACATCGAAGCTTTATGCTAAGTTTTATGCTCGATCTAACGCATCGATGCGTTGTTAATATGAAACGAGTATGAATTGTGCACTCATGTAGGACATGCAAGGTACTACCCCGTACAACAACTAGTTTTCCATTACATAAAAGATATAGAAGGTGTTGTAATTGCTTCTAATATGATTAGGCTAGACCGGTTTAGATCTCTCATATGTGCTAGGATTAATGATAGTTTAGTATCATGAATCATAAAAAAAATAGGGTAGTATTGATTGTTGGAAAACGTAGAATTTCATGTGAACTTTAAGCTGAATTGAGGCATGATCCATTGATAGAAATACACGGATAATGGTTAGAGTATGTTCTCCTTCCATTGAGGATGAATGTGATATATTCACATGTTTAATTCTGTTTCCGAATGATGGGACATTCAAATGGAAAGTTAACCTAATTCAATAAGCTAAAGAGGACTAAAAAAAAGTTAAAATCATTTAGTCCCACATTGAATATGGTGTGAAAAGTTGAGGGGTTTAAATATGAAAAATAGGAATAAAGGGTGTGCCCTTTGAGTACTTGGAGTTTTCGCACGCGTTTGGGGGAAACCATGCCGGGTTGGGCCCGGTTCATTTTGGACCGGACCACACGGGTGCAAGTTGCGTGGATACCTGAACTGGATCTAAGCAAGTCAGGCGAATGAGGATCAGAAGATCCAACCCGATCCACATCTGCTTCTAGAAGCGGGTGGTTTACTCCAACAGATAGAAACTGCTATAAGCGGTTCCACCTGTCTGAAACAGCTGTGACGATTCTGATAGAACCGTCGCAACGTCCCCCTCCCAACGGGCTCCTATAGCGCTCCTCTCGACCATTTCTAAACACACAGAGAAAAATCAGAATCAGAAGAAGAAAAGCAGAAGTTCAGAATTTTTGTTTGAATCTATCCTTCTTAAGACAGAAACTCTTCTCTCTCCCTCCTTTCTCTTGCAATGAATATTCCTCCATATTAAGGTAAATATTCTTTCTAAAATTAGTCTTCGTCTAATCTTTGAAATTCCAATTAGTGAAAGTACTGATTAACTAAGGTTTGACTGTACAGTAATTTGGTAGTGCTATCCAAATACTGTGAAGGAGTGTTGTATCTCGGTAGACTAGCATCCAGTAACCATTAGCACCGTAGCGGGGGACGTAATTATCTTAAGGAGATTCACTATATGCGTACCTCACTCCATATACTGTATTATTGAACTAACATTTTTTTTCCAGTGGTTATGCTAAGATATTTATTTATTTAAATATTACTATGAATATAATTAATTATATACTGAGACTGACTAATTTCAGTCTAATTGGTGTTTAACTAAGGATGGGAATTTAAAGGTAGTTCTGTAATTAAGGAACGTTCTATTGAACGAAAAATCACTCATATGATATTTACCAATATGGCCAATTAGATCAGTGGTATTGATTAGTTGTCAGATCTAAAAATCTTAAGACAATTATCATTGAAGTTACTTACTTCTACTCTGCTTGAATTGCAGAAGATGTCAAAACTAATCAAGATAGTTCCAGTAAGGCACCGAACATGTAAATTCAAACAGTGGAGTCTGCTCCACTTCCTAACCTGAAGCCAGAGAAGCGTGAAAATTTGATGGCACAGAATTCACGAGGTGGCAACAGGAGATGCTCTTCTACCTGACCACTCTGCGTCTGATCATATTCCTGCAAGAAGATCCACTAGAACGCAGAACTGATTAGGACTCCGTCCTTACAGTTGATGCATGAACACAAGGTGACTTCCTGGAGATTACATTTTAAATGGACTGAATGACTCTCTTTACAATATCTACAGTCCTATCGCAATGATAAAGATGTTATGGACAAGTCTCAAAAAAAGGTACAAGACCAAGGATGCTGGTACTAAGAAGTTCATCATTGGATGATTTATAGAGTACAAGATGACGGATAGCAAGACTGTTATCAGTCAGGTGCAAGAGTTCCAACTTATCTTGATCGAGATAGAGGTTGAAGGTGTGATTGATTGAGGAAAAAGGATAGTGTGGTAGATTGCACAGATATTCAATAAAAGAAAGAAGGTTTAGAGTCAACCTTAGGTGCTTGATTACTCCACAATGTATTCAATGTTTAATGTATCCTTTCCAAATCTCCGTAGTAGCATAGGCTATACGAGTCGAATCCTCAGGAGAGCTTGCGATGGAAGCTTTACAGTTCAATGTGAAGATAGAAGACGAAGGTTCTTCTTTGTTTTAAAAGAATGCAAAAGACATGGAAAAAGAAATGAAAGAATTGGTGGTTGGTTTGTACATGAAATGAAAACTATGGAAATAAAATGAAAAGAATCGAAGACAAGATTTGCTTTGGAATTAATACTAAAAGAAAGAAAACTTTATAAAAGATTTAAGGATGGAGAAAACCATGACTAGCTAACCTTACTAATTTGCTAAACTTACTAAACTCCGTGATGGTGATGCGTGCCTCATGTTGATTCATCGGCATATGTTTATCTTGCATGTTGGTCTAGTTGCTTTCCCTCTTGGATGACGGGTGATCATTCTTGGACTTGTCTTGTAGCCTCATAGATGTCATAGGCCTACAAGATAGACTTCAATGGTGGAATCAAAGAGCGATACTCAAGGGATGCTAAGGAAGAAGATACAACATTCATTAATGGAAGTAAAGAAGTTGTACAACAAATAGCATATGGTTGGTGATCCATCTCCATGTTCCATCAAGGCACTTGTTCTAAAGACAAGGCTCTAAATGAGGCACACATGAATCATATGGAATTACAACAAGAACTTGCCAAGCATGAAAGTAACCCATCGGGGATGAAAAAGACTCAACAACTTGCAAGATGAAAGATTAGCAATTACCCAAGAGTTAGTAGTTAGCAAAGTTAGTGGTTAGCTAGTCATGTTAGAAGAAGTTAGCTAGCCATAAGAAAAGAAAAGCAATGCATGAATAAAAGTGCAATGAAAGTAAAGCTTGAATTAAAGAAAGCAAGTGAATACTAGAAAATGCAATAGAAGAGAAAAGAGAATGGATTAATCCTTGCTTCACAAGTTGTCACTCCTTGGTTTACACAAGCTTTCTCTCTCTTATAATCTCTCTCTTTGCAGAATTTCTAGGGAGGAAGAAGAAGACCTAGAGCACTAAATCCTAGAAAAAAACTACAAAATACAAGCTCTATCCTCTAATCTCTCTTCTCTCCTCCTCCTTTTTTTCACTTTGCGAAGGCCATGGTGGTGTATTTATAGCCTCAGAGAGAAGCCTCTAGAGCCCAGGTTGTTGGAGAGAATCTCGGGCTCAACGGCCTTGTAACTACCGCAGAATCGCGGCAGTTGCCGTGGATATGCGGCAGAATCTTGGCCGTTGAGGCGAGATTTCTGGTGCGAGTTTGTTACAGGTTGTTAGCCACGTGGACCTTCTGGAAGTCTGACTTGGCGCGTGGATTTCTCCAGATCCTGGGCTCAACCTTTGGGCTCTCTTTTGGGCTTTGATTTATTCTCCTTTAATTCTTGATAATTAAAGGGATTTTGGGCCTTTTCTCTATTAGAATATGGACCTGCAAAAATAGAGAGAAAAAGATTACAAAATCACATTTTTATTTACAATATGCATGGTATGGATGTGATAAAATATGCAAAAATGAATAACAATCACACCCCCATACCTAGCTTTTGCTCGTCTTCGAGCAAAAAAGAAAGAAAAAGAAAATCCTAACTAGTTTATTACACCACTTTCGTAGGTGACACGATTGCACTGAGCACGTGCAACAAGCCGTTAAACCTCTAGGTTACCCTAGAGTAGGAGTGTTGTCTCCTGAGGGTTTTCAGCGGATTGCACCCACAAAATCCATAAAGAAAAATAAAAGGGTTAGTGAAAATTTTGATCCATGTTTTAAAGATTCTCACTTAAGTTATAGGTTTCAGGTTACCCTAAACTTATCATTCCTCTTATAAGCGTCTATTTGGAGTTTTGTTTTCATCTTAGGTTAAGTTTTTAGGGAAAAGATCAAAACCGGATTTTGCATCAATCCTAAGATATATACATCTATAAATATGAAGGATCTTTCTTAGACTAAGTTCATTTATTTACTAATATATATAACACTTTTTTTCTTTTTTTTTTTATATATACAACATTTATTTATTTACATTTCCTTAGCATCCTTAGGCTTTCTAATTTACCCTTGTAATGAGCCTCTTACCGATGACTCCCAAACCAGTCGGTCTTAGGGCACCAGATGAGAAAACATCCCTCGGGTTCGAGGACTCGAGTAAACTAGGCCACAAAGGAATTTAAGGACTTAACCACCTTTAGGCGTGATTGGCAATGCTTCTTGAGGCACGACTAACCAGCTTAATTAGTGGCTAAGTATTTATTATTTATTTATATACATATTTTTTATATATATATTTTTTTATTATATATATATATATATATATATATATATATATATATATATATATATATATATATGTAAATAAAGTCACAAAGTCTATGATTAATCCTTCAATATGTTTAATGTATATATCCTAAAGAAAGAATTAAAATCTAGTAATCTTTCTTATCCTTTATTACTTAACCTAAAAATCTGACAAAACTCCTCTTTTCGACTTATAATTAGAAATCTTAGTTTAGAGCTTCCTTAATCCCTAATGTTAAGTTTGATTCTTTAAACATGGATCAAGAATTTCCTTTTTTCTTTTTTATTTTTTTTATAATTTTTTTTCTTTTTCTTTTTTTCTAAAAAAAATAAAATCTAACAAGAAAATAGAAAATCTACAAAGAAAGGTAAAATCTAAAAGAAAATAAAAACCTAAAAAGAAAATGAAAATCCTAAAAATAAAAATAAAAAGCCTAAAAAGAAAATGAAAAATCCTAGGTTAGCATCTACCCCCCAATACCTATCTCATGCATTGTCCCCAATGTATGCAAGATGAAATGATGCATGAAATAGGTAAAGGTATGAAGCTACTCCCTCCGTCGCTTTGGACCAGCAGTGGTGCTAGGTCCAGCCGACTGTGATCGTCTCAGCGCACCCTCGATACTATCCAACCTAGAGGATTGCTCCTCTACTTTCTTCCTAAGACGAACCTGCCCCCGAAAGATCTTCTTCATGCCCCGCCAGATGGTGGACATGAAGGCACGTGAATCAGATGGGGGGTCCTGCCTCCAAAATTGCGGCTCATCTTCTTCCTCTAAGCTTTCCTCCGAAGAGGACTCCACCGGTATATCTTCGGGTTGGACACTAGGTGTCCAAACCGCGTGCAAACAACTGTTATATGAACTGGTGGGTCTCTCTGCATTAACAAACACTCGGTCAAAAGAATCAAAGACATCGTCCGGTAGGAAGGTCCTACACAGACGTGTAATCAGGATGGGATGGGAATATTTGGCACCCCGAGTGCGGGAGGAATTGGTAAGGATTGCATGGAAGATGGCCTTATTTAAACAAACCGTGTGTTGCCGAGTCATCAAATCATGAATTATTTGCAACACTGGTCTGTTAAAGGATGTGGCATTTTCAAGCCCTAAAATGTTGCGTTGGATCCAGCGTCCAACGCAGTGCACATTTCTAAAGGTGGTGTTGGCTTTGAGCCCACGGTCCTGCTCTGTGCAGCGAGCCCCCATGATTGTCATGTACTCTAGCAGTGGCAAGGGTCGCTATGATGGGGGTGACTTGGGACATTAGTAATTTCCTCAAGGAGAGGAATTGTGATAAAGATGTCCCCTAACGGCATATGGACTACGAATTGGTACGTCTCATAACTAACAGATGCATGATCAAGTGCATTATAAAAATGTAGTGACTAGGTCAGGACAGTAATATGCATCATTCTCACTGTTATCATATACCAGAGAATACTAATTCCATGCATGTAATCGATCAACAAATATGTGTCCATACCCCCCATGATCATTCAGAATTTTTGAAAAATCTTTTTCCACAAACAGATGTGGGGCCATGTGTAATAGTGTAAATTAAAGCAATGGATCAAGAGATGAAAGATCAAACCACCTCCGGAGTTCGTGGGGGGAAATCCAAAGTCGGGTGTTCAGAGGCACAGGTGAAAGATTCTGGAAGATGTTGTGCTGGATCGGCCACCAGAGAAAGGAATCGACCGGCCAGAAATTTTTCAGCGCTCCAAATGTGGCAGGAAAGCCGCAGATGCGCGGCAAATGTCGCGGGAATGCGGCAAACAAAGGGTTTCTGTGGAAGAGGAAAAAACTGAAGGCGGCGCTTGAGGAGAGGAGTTAAGATCTGAGGGTTAATTTGCGTTTGAGGGAGGAGAGGTAGGTGAAGAGAATATTTATAGGAGGGAAGTAGAATGAGATTTTCAACTTTAGCCCTAGGTTAAAAGTGAATTTACAAGCCTAGGGATATGGAATCTTGAAAATGAGTTTGACCCTAGGGAAGAGATGTAGAGACCTAGGAATTTTGAATTTGAAAAGTTGTGAAACTCCTTTAAGCACATAAGTCCCTCATTTTTTATTTCTTCTTTTTTTTATTTACAAGAGTGTGCAAAAGAATTATTTACAAGAAATATTTACAAGTGTGTCCAGTGCCTAGGCTATTCTTTTGGTCTTTTCCCCCTGGCCCGTTTCCCATCGTTCCAGTGTGTTTGTTTGCGCGAGCTTGGTTGGGAAACGAGTTCAATTACTTTCTTAGCCCTAGGCATCTCCAGCTTCAATTTTTCACTGTTATTCATCCGCATTTCACCACAATATTTCCTAAAGAATTCCTTATCACCACTTTCACTCTGAATCTCATTACTTCCAATGTTAAGAAATTTCAGCTCCTCTCCATACAATTCTTCAAAACTCAGGTCAACATTTTCCTTAGAAAGTGTACAATCAGTTAACCTACCCCGAGTTGGCTTATCCAGACACATGAGCATTTCAGCGAAAAGGTCTTCAAAGGATATGTCAATTGGAGGTTCTTGAACTATATCCTCTTGGGATACAGTCACAGTTGGCTTAGTGAAAGTGAAAATATCCAAATCAACTTTCCCCTTTTGAAAGGGTACTCAGACAGTAGGATTTTCCATTTTAAGAGAATCACAAAATTGTGACTCATCTTGTGAATCTTCACTTACTTCCTCACAATTGTCTTTAACAAAGCTGACCTCGAATGTTTGATCTTTTATCTTACGAGGCTGTGTGTAGAAGACATTCAGTTCATGAGTCATGTTACCAAAAGTTAACCTCATTGATCCATTCCGACAATTGATTATGACATTTGCTGTAGCCAGGAATGGTCGTCCCAAAATGACAGGAGTTTGAGCCCTTTGATTGGAATTAGACACAGGTTGTGTCTCAAGAACTACAAAATCAACAGGGCATATAAACTCCCCAACTCTGACAAGGACATCGTGAATTCCCCCTTGGGTCTCTTGACAGAACGATCAGCCAATTGTATGGCCATTTGGGTCGGGAGAAGATCGCCTAACCCTAATTGTTGGTACACAGACAAAGGTAGGAGATTGATGCTGGCCCCTAAATCAAGTAGTGCCCTATTGATGGTAGTCTGTCCTATGATGCATGAAATGGTGGGGCTCCCTGGGTCTTTGTATTTTACAGGAGTTGGGCCAGTGAGCAACTCGCTGATGGTTGATGCTAGGAAGACTTTCTTAGGGACTTGTGTTTTCCTCTTCTTAGTGCACATTTCCTTCAAGAATTTGGCATATGATGGCACTTGTTGTATGGCATCAAGAAGAGGGACATTGATTTGGACCTTGTTGAACATTTCTTTTATCTTCTCCATGTGAGCATTTGACTTGTGATTTGTAAGCCTATTTGGAAATGGTACACTAGGCTTATAAGGTTGCTCATCTACCTTTTCTTTACCCTTGGCTTTTGAAGTGGATGGATCTGTACTAGAGGATGGTTTGTCAGAAACTAGTTGCATTAGGACAGGAGGTGTTGGCGTTGGTACTGGATGAGATGATTGACTAGAAACCTTATTGTCTATCTGTTTTTCAGATCTCAGGGTATGAATAGCATGACAATGACATGGGCCCGTGTCTTCATGTTTGGGATTTGGCAATGGCTGGCTTGGTAACAGTCCTTTTTGTCTCTCATTTACTGTAACGCCCCGATCCTGCGGGTACGGAGACGTTACTGTGACGTATATACGCAGGTCAGAAATATCCTCACGCATATACGCTAAGCATCAGTACAGGTAAGAATCAGAGTACGGAAGCAAGTGGTGCATTATACATTCCAACATATGAGTACAATTACAAAGTTATCACCAGAGGTGATCCAATATTACATGAATATTACATCACTGATATGCGCAATTGCGAGATTACAAAGAGATGTACAAGTATGAACAGTACACAGGCACTCACGAGTTTACAAAAGGAAAACTCGAGAGGCGAACAGGGGGCCTGGAAGGATAGAGCTCAGACTGTCTGCTGGGGATCCACGCTTCAGCTGTGCCACTCTGATTAGCAACTGGGAGAATCCACACGCTCCAAGCTCCATGACCTGGACATGAGGATCCAGGGGAGTCAGATAGAACTCCCCAGGCGAGTGTTGATGCGGAAGCCAAGTGGCGAGCATAGATAAGCACATGTGTATCGATAAAACCGAATCATAATCATGCATTGAAAACCGTGTCGTGAGCAGAAGCATGTATAAGCAAGTAGATATCAAACATGAAGTACTCATGGTATGATAAGATAAGAACAGAAGACTGGTGGAATAGAGTACAAGTGATAAGGCAGGGTATGAGCAGCTAATATGATAGTAATCATGAAATCGGAAATCCGATGTAAAATCCGATGAAAGCATTCGTGGCAAATCACACAACGGTCGTAACAGGAGTACATAACGGGCATAATAAGAATCATAACAAGCATAACGGGAGTTCATAACAAGCATAACAGGAGTGCATAGTTGGCATCTTTTATTATTATTACTCGTCTGACCCATATATCTAGGTATGTGTCCTGGTGTACATCCCAACACACATACATCCATATATAAGCAAGCCGAGGTTGTTACCGGGAGCTGATGAAGAACTGATAGCTCATACTTATAGTAGTTCCCGTCCGCCCGAGACACAGCCATTGGGGCCTTAAATCCCCCTAACACGCATCTTCTGGGGGCCTGAAATCCCCCTAACACGAATCGTCAGTTTTGGTATTCCACTACTATAAGCAAGGCATCATACCGGCATCCATCACTTCCTCCCATTCCCCGTGCAGGTTGTCCCTTTTTTTATGGCTTATTAAACATAATTATCAGATTTCGGGAATGAGTAGGAACATAACTTGTCATAACAGAAGTCATAACAGGAGTACATAACAGGAGTCATAACAGGAGTCATAACAGGAGTACATAACAAGAGTCATAACAGGAGTCAGGCATAACTGGAGTACATAACAAGAGATCTGGTACTACATTCCCGTAATATGATAATCATGGGTAGAGAGTTAACCATAACAGGTATCAGGTTTTATCATGCCAATGACAAGTGTTCATGAAGATAACAGGTGATAAGTCAAGCAATAACTGGAGACAGGTGGTATAACATGAGTTAGTGCCAAGTAGTAGCATGTCGAGTGTCCGTGATAACATATCAAGTGTTAAATGATACAGACATGTATATGCCAAGTGTTTACATAACAAGCTTGTATATGGCAAGTGTTAACATATCAGGTAAATACATGGCATGTGATAGAATAGTAGCTGAGCACAATCAAGCGGAGCTGAGCAAGCTGGAGTGTACAGACAGCAAACAGTATTTAACACTGGAGCGTCTGACAAGGTTACCGGGACAACTCGGCTTAAGGTGCGAGTAGGAATTCCGGCAGCATCTCGCCTAGACGAATCAAGTGGTAAAGCGCTGAACGCTGATCATGATAACCAGGCGGAGCTGAGAAACCTGACGGTCCCAATCACATCTCTTTCGAGATAGTGAGAGACCGGAGGCTGAAGGGTTCAGAGAAACCTGACGGTCCCAATCACGCCTCTTTCGAGATAGTGAGGGACCGGAGGCTGAATGAGAACCTGACGATCCCAATCACGCCTCTTTCGAGATAGTGAGGGACCGGAGGCTGAATGAGAACCTGACGATCCCAATCACGCCTCTTTCGAGATAGTGAGGGACCGGAGGCTGAATGAGAACCTGACGATCCCAATCACGCCTCTTTCGAGATAGTGAGGGATCGGAGGCTGAAGGGTCGGCCACGCATGGTATAAAGCAGTAAAATACATCACAGGCATAGTATATGTACAAGAATGAACTACCCTAATACAAGCATTCGTCACAGAGCAATACATGTCCAGTCATTGGCACTCGGCCATACACAAATACATTTAAACATAAAATAAAATACATGTCGACCCGACGAAGCGGGAAACCCAAATGAAGGCGAGGACCACTCGCCTAAATCACCGGAAATGCCGAAAAGTCCGAAATCCATGGAACTCGCGTACGCGCCATAAAATATAATAATATATAAATATTTATATAAATATTAGAGAGGGAATGAGAGGAGAGAGAGAGAGAAAGTTGTAGGAAAAAGAGAGGAAATATGGTTTTTTTGAAATTTGTTTGGAATTAAAAGGAGGAGGGTATTGATGTAAATATGGGGAAGTAGTTTTAGGAATGTGGTGGGGGTATTATTGGAATGTGAGGGAAGAGTGTTTTTATTTAGGAAAGAAAGGGAAAGAAATGAAAAGAAAGAAGGAAAGAAAGAAAAGAAGAAAGGAAGGAAGAAAAGAAAAGAGGAGAAGGGAGGGTTTCGGCCGCCGGCGGTGGCCGGCCGGCGCGGCGGCGGCGGCGGGCAGGGCGCGCGCGGGGGCTTGGGGGGAGAAGGTGGGTAGTGGCTTTGGTGTTGATGATGATGATGTTGTTGTTTTGATGGAGGTGACGGGTGGTGGTGGAGGTGGTTGTGGTGGTGGTGGTGGTGTTTGGTGGTGTTGGGGAGATAGAGGAGGTGGAGGAGGTGGTGATGGAGTAGTTGGAGGGGAGAATTTGTTGGTGGTGAGGGAGTATTTTGGAGAAGATGAAGGTGGAGGTTAATGGGTTTTTGTTGAAATTGGAGGTGGAGGTGATGGAATTTGGGTTGTTGGAAGTGGAGGAGAGTTGTGGGGTGGTGGGGAGTGCGGTGGCGGCGGCTAGGGCGGCGCCGGAGGCGGTGGTGGTGATGGTGGAGGCGGCGGCCGAGTGGGTGCGTGAGTGGAGGTTGAAGATGAAGTGGGAGTGGGTTTATTTGATTTAGGATTTTTGATATGGATTTCTTTGTGTTGAAATGAGAAATGGGATGGTTTAATAGAGATGAGAATGGTGGAGGGAGTGGTTCACTGTTTCAGCCATGCCCTGCTCCCCTTGCCTTGCTGCGTTGGTGAAGAAGAGATGGGGAGTGGGTGAAGGAGAAGAAAAAGAGAAAAAGAAAAGAAGAAAGTCAAAAAGGAAAGAAATTAATAAAATAAAATAAAATTGTTTAAAAATTTCTATTATTAAGTAATTTATTTATTATAATTTCTGAAAGTATAAGTAGTGGGGTAGGGAAGGAAAAAGCACGGAAAGTTAAGACCGGTAATAAATATTATTATTTTAATAAGGCGAAAATTTGACTGCTTCAGAATCCTTCTGAAAAATTTTCAAAAATAGCAAATATTATTCTACGATGTTTGGTGAAATCGGATTCGAAAAATATAGTATAGTTTTCAAAATAAAAATCTTAGAATTTTCCGGCGATACCGGCCGACACCAATTCCGTGAAATTTTGATAAATTCATAAAATCCTCAGAAAAAGTATTTAGATAGAAATGTGATTTTAAAAAATAATATAAAAAGACACTTCTAGTAATTCCAATCAGTTTGTAAATTAAAAATCCGGGAATCGGTCAGCGGCACTGGTCGACACCGGTTTTGAAGATTTTCAATTTAATTCAGGAAAATTCCAGAAAATCATAAAAAATCTAAAATATTAGAAAACAATGTTTGAAACTGAAATCGGTCAAATCTGAATACCAGAATTCCAAATCGAGCAACACTCTAGGATCGGGCTCCCGGTTCAGACTAGGGCTGACTCCGAGTTCACGAATCCAAATCCAAGGCAAAACGATCATATAAATAACTCATAATACAACAAATATAGGAAGTAAATCGAAAAATATGATCAAAAAATCTGAATACGCAACTAAGTACGTATTCTGGGAGCGGGGTGTTACATTTACTGAATTAGCCAATTGCCCAATTTGGACCTGAACTTTATTCATATCCTGATGATAGTTCTTTGTAAAGGTTTCTAACATTTTCCTCAACTCTGATATTTCTGAATCATTCTGGGGTGGATGTTGATGATATGGAGACTGGAATTGTGATTGGTAGTGTGGTGGATTTTGATAAGGTTGTGATTGTGGTGGACTTTGAGATGGATAAAAATTCGGTGAATTTTGATTGAAACAGGGTGGTTGAGACTGAGCATTATAAGGATGTGGAAATGGTGGCTTATGTTGCTCAGGACCAGACTGACTCCACAAAAAATTTGGATGGTTTCTCCATCCCGGATTATATGTGCTGGAGTATAGATTGTGAGGGGGTCTGGTGAAAGCTGCATTCGTGTTCTCCTGATATGATTGAGGCTAATACAAAGGACACTCTTCAAAAATATGGTTGAGATCATGACAGTAGGTACAACCCGGTTTAATCAGAGGTGATGGGTTGACCTGATTGACCACAGAATTTTCCCTTGACTCAAGCAGTTCTATCCTCTTTATTAATTGTGTGATCTTGGCTTCCCAGCTATAAAGGATTCTATAGAATGCATACCAGTTCTGGAAGTGGTGGAAGTGAGTTTATCAGGGCATGACTCCCACTGAATCGTTTTCTCAGCTAAGGCTTCAAAGAGATCCCACCCCTGATTCTCATCTTTCTTCAAAAATTCCCCTTGGCACATGGATTCAAGGAGGGTTTTCGTTTGGTAATTTAGACCGTCATAGATAATCTGGCATTGATGCCATTTCTCTATGCCGTGATAAGGACATAGGGCTAGAAGGTCTTTGAAACGCTCAAAATATTTCCAGAAAGGTTCGTGTGATTCCTGCTTGAATTGCATGATATTCTTTCGCATGAGGGCTGTTTTGTGGATGGGATAGAATTTCTTAAGAAAGACTTTTACAAAATCATCCCATGAAGATATGGAACTGACGGGAAGATTGTAAAGCCATTTCTTAGCAATATCCTTCAGTGCAAACGGTATGAACCTTAACCTAACAGCATCCTCGGTCAGTTAGGAAATTTTCATCATTAAACATACTTCTTCAAACTCTCGAATGAAGAAATACGCGTCCTCAGACTCTAGACCATGAAATCGGGGAAGTGTATTAATGAATTGCGGTTTCAGCTCGAAGTGATTTCCATTGGGTTCAGGGAGAAGAATGCATGATGGCAGGAGGTGCGAATCGGATAGAATCGATCTTGAAGTGAAACGTTGTTTCCATTTTGTCAAGTGGTTGTGTAAGTGCAAGTGTAGAAATTCTAACAAGTCTTGTAGAATTTGGATCACGGAACCACTCTTGCATATACAGTCACAAACAACGTGCACCGATCACACCAGCGAAAAAGAAAAATGAAAATAACAAACAATAAAAGAAAAATCAATCCAAGCTATCTAGGATTCCTGGACCTAGACGACTCCTAACTGATTAGACTGTCCACGGAGGTTTAGTGTAGACTTTGACCACAAGCTAATCAGCCAGGTCAGGGCAAGGTTGTTGGAGGTTTTCCGTCAAAGACGTTGCTTAATTAAGTAACCACCAACCTTCGGGCTTTCGGCCCTCAATCCCTTTCCTAGACACTGATTTTACAAAAGTCAATTTCCAACACTTTTCCCCCTTAGGATAATCTCCTAAGTGAGTCCGGATGTCCCTAGGGCCAACGTCTATCAAATTTTATTACAAGCTTGGGATTGTGAGTGCTTGGAAAATAATTTTCGGGCTAAGGAAAGGGTGATGAAATCCCCCACCTTATCTTATTTATGGGTGATGCCCTTAAAATCAGTTTGGTGCAAGTGTACGATATAAACAAACAAGGTTCACTCAAAGCTATAAAAATCAAACAAGGAGTGAGTCCTAGTCAATATGCAATGCACACGTACCTTGCTCCAGCACTCTTCAACAGTAAAAGTAAATGAATTGAAAAGACACGTGCCTAGAAATGCAAATATCTAATCAATTTTTAACTTTGCAACCATTTTTTTTACTGTTGATTATTAGCAGATATAAGGTGAAGCATACAAGAATTTAAGTATTGCAGCAGCTGTATTTTGCAGAGCAAGCAACCCTGCAGAAATTTGGTCAGTAGTTCACTCCTCCTTGCCGCGGATCCGCGGCTTTGGCCGTGGAATCGCGACAATTCAGAGGGCAACTAGTTTCTGCTTTCAAGAGCAGAAGCCCAGAGCCACTTATATGTTACTGCAATGCAAATTTTCCTGTTTTCTTCACCTGTAACCTGCAACAGAGAAGAAAATTCGTTTAGTTCTTCACTTGAAATCAAAAACCGTTGCTCTCCCCGGCAACGACGCCAAAAATTTGATTAGGGAAAAAGGTTAGTGTGGTAGATTGCACAGATATTCAATAAAAGAAAGAAGGTTTAGAGTCAACCTTAGGTGCTTGATTACTCCACAATGTATTCAATGTTTAATGTATCCTTTCCAAATCTCCGTAGTAGCATAGGCTATACGAGTCGAATCCTCAGGGAGAGCTTGCGATGGAAGCTTTACGGTTCAATGTGAAGATAGAAGACGAAGGTTCTTCTTTGTTTTAAAGAATGCAAAAGACATGGAAAAAGAAATGAAAGAATTGGTGGTTGGTTTGTACATGAAATGAAAACTATGGAAATAAAATGAAAAGAATCGAAGACAAGATTTTCTTTGGAATTAATACTAAAAGAAAGAAAACTTTATAAAAGATTTAAGGATGGAGAAAACCATGACTAGCTAACCTTACTAATTTGCTAAACTTACTAAACTCCGTGATGGTGATGCGTGCCTCATGTTGATTCATCGGCATATGTTTGCCTTGCATGTTGGTCTAGTTGCTTTCCCTCTTGGATGACGGGTGATCATTCTTGGACTTGTCTTGTATCCTCATAGATGTCATAGGCCTACAAGATAGACTTTCAATGGTGGAATCAAAGAGCGACACTCAAGGGATGCTAAGGAAGAAGATACAATTCATTAATGGAAGTAAAGAAGTTGTACAACAAATAGCATATGGTTGGTGATCCATCTCCATATTCCATCAAGGCACTTGTTCTAAAGACAAGGCTCTAAATGAGGCACACATGAATCATATGGAATTACAACAAGAACTTGCCAAGCATGAAAGTAACCCATCGGGGATGAAAAAGACTCAACAACTTGCAAGATGAAAATTAGCAATCACCCAAGAGTTAGTAGTTAGCAAAGTTAGTGGTTAGCTAGTCATGTCAGAAGAAGTTAGCTAGCCATAAGAAAAGAAAAGCAATGCATGAATAAAAGTGCAATGAAAGTAAAGCTTGAATTAAAGAAAGCAAGTGAATACTAGAAAATGCAATAGAAGAGAAAAGAGAATGGATTAATCCTTGCTTCCCAAGTTGTCACTCCTTGGTTTACACAAGCTTTCTCTCTCTTACAATCTCTCTCTTTGCAGAATTTCTAGGGAGGAAGAAGAAGACCTAGAGCACTAAATCCTAGAAAAAACCTACAAAATACAAGCTCTATCCTCTAATCTCTCCTCTCTCCTCCTCCTTTTTTTCACTTTACGAAGGCCCTGGTGGTGTATTTATAGCCTCAGAGAAAAGCCTCTAGAGCCCAGGTTGTTGGAGAGAATCTCGGGCTCAACGGCCTTGTAACTGCTGCAGAATCGCGGCAGTTGCCGTGGATATGCGGCAGAATCTTGGCCGTTGAGGCCGAGATTTCTGGTGCGAGTTTGTTACAGGTTGTTAGCCACGTGGACCTTCTGGAAGTCTGACTTGGCGCGTGGATTTCTCCAGATCTTCGGCTCAACCTTTGGGCTCTCTTTTGGGCTTTGATTTATTCTCCTTTAATTCTTGATAATTAAAGGGATTTTGGGCCTTTTCTCTATTAGAATATGGACCTGCAAAAATAGAGAGAAAAAGATTACAAAATCACATTTTTATTTACAATATGCATGGTATGGATGTGGTAAAATATGCAAAAATGAATAACAATCAGTGATTCTACTTGAAACTTTTCAGGTTGTTACTATCATGGGAAAACTCCCACCTCCATGAAGAGATTTCAAGAACTATCTAAAGCACAAGCGCAATGAGCTAAAGTTGAAAGATCTCATTGTGAGACTTAGGATTGAGGAGGATAACTAAAAATCTGAGAAGAGAAGTGACAATAGCTCCTATGAAGCCAAGGCCAATGTGATCCAAAACTCAAAGGGGAAAGCGTCTACTTTCAAAGGCTTGAAGCAAAAAAAACTGTCCCAGGGTAGAAAAGCAAGGATCAAGAAGGCAAATATAAGCGCTTCAATAGAACTTGCTACATCTGCGATAAGGAGGGACACAAGGCGAATGAATATCGCAATCATTCCAAAAAGTACAAGAAGGACCAGCCACAGGCAAACCTGACCGACTATACATCGTCAAGCCTATCAGCTATTGTGTCAGAAGTGAATCTGACAACCAACAATAAGGATTGGTGGGTAGACACAGGGGCTACCGACACATCTGCTCAGAGAAAATACTATTAGCTGAATATAAAGAACTGGAGCATGATAAGCAATTGTTCATAGGTAACTCAGCTGTCTCCAAGGTTGAAGGAAAAGGAAAGGTCATACTGAAGTGAACACTCAGAAGGAACTCACTCTGAACGATGTGCTGCATGTTCTAGATATCCGCAAGAACCTGATCTCTGGTTCAATTCTTAGTAAGAAAGGTTTTATAATAATTTTCGAATCTGATAAATTTGTACCTACTAAGAGTAGGGCGTATGTAGGCAAGGGTTATCTTGTTGATGGTTTTTTTAAGGCTAATGTTGATGTTGTGAACAAAAAGTTTGTGTATATGTACCCGAAGCTCATAAATAAAGAAAAATCTTCTGTTTATTTGCTTGAGTCTCCTATTTTATGGCATGCTAGATTAGGGCATGAAAATTATAAGTCGTTACAGAACTTGTCTAATTTAGGATATATTCCTAAACTCAACTTGAAAGAAACTCTCAAGTGTGAGATATGTGTTGAAGCCAAGTTCGCGAAAAAACTCATTTGATCGAAATACAAAACTTTTAGGGTTAATTCATAGCAATTTGTGTGATTTGAAGTTTGCGCCAACAAGAGGCGAGAAAAAGTATTTTATTACTTTTATTGATGACTGTATAGGATACTGTTATATGTACCTTCTAAATAGTAAGGATGAGACAATGAGTTTGTTTATAACATATAAAGCCGATGTTGAGAATCAATTCAATAAAAATGTAAAGATTTTAAGATCCAGTCGAGGCAAAGAATATGAATCAAATGATTTCAGTGAGTTATGTGTTAAATTTGATATAATTCATCAAATTATAACTCCATATACTCCTCACCAGAATGGGATTGCTGAACGAAAGAACAGAACTTTGAAGGAGATGGTTAATTTCATGCTCATAAGTTCTGGAGCACCATAGAACTTATGGGGAGAAACTCTGTTAACTGTAAATTATATTCTAAACAGAGTACCCCACAAGAAACTTGATCTTATACCTTTTGAACTTTGGCATGATAGGACATCTTCTACCATTACCTCAAAATGTAGGGGTGCCTTGTAAATGTACAAGCACCACTACCTAAAAAACTAAGTTAGTAGCAAAGATAATGGATTGTGTTTTTATAGGCTATGCCTTAAATAAGAGTGCCTATAGATTTCTGGTGCACAAATCAGAAGTACCCGATATTCATATAGAAATGATTATCGAATCCAGAGAAGTTGTGTTCTTTGAAGACATCTTTTCGTACAAATGTAAAGAAAAAAAGACTTCTGGGAATAGAACATATGAAATAACATTCAGGAACGAGGACCCAATGAACCTATGTTGGCCCAAAGGCCTATCACCCTAGTTTTGATGATGATCAACTCATGAAGTTATGTTTACTAATGATCTTGTGTTTAATTAGTGACAGATTCATTATCAAGATCTTAGTAGGTGCATAGCTCAACAAAGAATAAAATGTCAAGATTTGGAGCTAGCACGGTGTGATCCAAGGAGCTTTTGGATCAAGCTTGGACCAAGTCAAGAAGATGAGAAGCCTTCAAGTGAAGACTTCAAGAAGATGAAGACTTGTGTCTAGGTATAAGATTTTGTTTTTGTTTTAGTTAAAAATGTAAAGGATAGAATAGTGGTGGATTGCTCAAGTACATATACACACACACTCTTGATTTAGTTGTCTTTTCATAAAAGAATTTTCAGATTTAGAAAAGACTTTCATTTTAAAAAATACGATTTTGGTTTTTGGTATTCCTTATGTATATGTTTTAAACCAAAATTATTTTTAGAGCTTAATATCAAAAACATAGATATTTCATCATGATTGTGTAGTGGATCATATCCATACACTCTATGCTTTAATAAGTTCAAAATATCTTGTTTTTGTATTTGGTAAAGTTTTGAAAAAATAAAGTTTTAGAAAATACAAGATTATCTCTAACAATTTTTCTCCCAAGTGCTGACCCAGAACTGGCTGACAGGCCAGATCGGTAGACCGGGGCGGTAGACCGACGTGCACAGAGCCGTGCACGTCTGGCAGTTCAGTGGGCGGGTCGACCGGCGGGTCGACCGGAACTGAGAGCGGGTCGACCGGCGGGTCGACCGGAACTGAGAGCAGTGCTCTTTGTTCTTTTGGGTCGACCGGCGGGTCGACCGGAAGGCTCCAACGGTCGGATTTTTGACCGTTGGCGGTCGACCGGCGGGTCGACCGGCAGGTCTGACAGACCCCAACGGCTAGTTTTTCCTAGCCTATAAATTTGGGGGTTTGGTCATTGTTTTGAGCTAAGATTTTAGGAGAGTGTTGATCGAGATTTCCTGCACACAAAATAATATTTTAGTTTTAAGAATATGATGTGCAAGTCTCAATTCTAATCCACGGTAGCAAGGCTATGCGGGTCGTGATCCTCAAGGAGGGACTGCGATGGAAGCGTTAAGCAAGTTTCTCTAAAGTTTTTATTTTTATTAGTTAAGTTAGAAAGGAAGTGGTATTTACAATGAATCGGAAAAGAAAGAATTGAGAGATAGTGATTTAATCTACAAAAAGAAAAGAAAGAAAAGAAAAGAAAACTAACCTTGGTTGGAGAAAATATGTGAAAACCTAACACTTTCTACCTTATTTCGGAGGCGTTGAACGCATAAATCATGGGATCGATCTCAGTCCGCTGTTCGCATTAGATCATCAAGCCTTGGGCAAGTATGAATTGATACGCCTCGAGGAGGAGAACATCTCCATGGAATATCGTTGGCACCACCAAGATTTGTTATACTTGTGGTTCGGTAATCGCTTGCATGCTCATCAAAGATCAACAGAAATAAAGTAGAAAAGAAAAAGAGAACAAAAAGAAAAGTAAAGCAATGACATAAATAAAAATAAAATTACCTTCATTACTTGATACAATGGCGAAGAGAAGCATACATCAGTGTCACCCTCAACATAGCCATCTCCCTCTCTTGAAAATAAAAAAAGAAAATCTAACCTAGAAGAAAAACCCTAAAAATCCTAACTTTGGCCCTTTGCTGGACGCTGGACGCTCTCTGTGTTGCATCTGCAGGGGTATTTATAGGAGTTGGAAGATGTAGAGTCCTAGTACAACTCTCACAAAAAATCTTATCTCCAGCCTTGTGGACTTATCCATAGAAGTTCAAATCAAATCTGTCCTGCAATTTATTATTCTGTTGATCGCCGAAATTGGCTTATCTACGGACTGAATTGGAAAGTTTGATCAACATAAGAGTTGTAGGGCTTCAAGTCTTCTTTCTGTAGCATTTTGAATCATCGGATTTGCATATCTGTAGCAAAAGTTATGATCTGAATACTAAACATGTACAGTCTGAATCCGAATTTATCTTTAAACTCTTTCCTGCAAGCATTTAGGGTTGAATAGAAGTCTATCCTTCCCTCTTCTTTGTATTTGCAACTTTGGCCCTTATGTATTTGCACTTTTGACATTTGGTATTTGCACTTTTACACCTGGGCTTGGACTTGGGCTTGGATATGGGCTTTTGGGCTTCATTAAGCTTTATTTCTTATAAAAATAAGAACTCGAGGCCTGCACACAATAAATCACAAAATATTAATAAATGTGCAGAATTAAATGAATAAATATGAAAATGTGATGGTAAATGTTATGATAAAAATGCATTTTTCACTACCAATCACACCCCCAACACTTATCTTTTTGCTCGTCCTCGAGTAAAACAAAGAAAAAGAAAAATTAATCTAACCTAACTCACTTTCGTAGGAATCACGGTTGCACTTAGCACGTGCAACAAGCCGTTAAACCTCTAGGTTACCCTAGAGGACGAGTGTTGTCTCGTGAGGGTTTTCAGCGGATTACACCCACAAAATCCATAAAAAGGAAATATTTGAAATACTTTTGAAAAGACTAAGTAGTCTATAAATTTTTAGGATCCTCATTTTTATTCATTCTTAAACTTAGTCTTAATAAAGTGAATTGTTATTTATTTTAGATAAGGATCAAAATTGAATGTTTGTATAATCTTTTTCGTTACCAAAAATTATATGCATCCTTATGAATTTTTACTAGGAATTCCTTAACTTGGACTTTCATGCCTCTTTATTTGTTTAAATTTTTTTTAAATATGTATAACGCATCTAATTTTCTTTCGTATAAGCATCAAGGCTTCTTGAGGCCCTCATACCTAACTAATTGACTATTAGATGTGTTAGTACATATGTAATATTTCTTAGTTTTCTTAGGCTTTCTAATCCACCCATGTAGCGAACTTAAAGTCGGTGGCTCCCAAACCAGTCGGCTTTAGGGCACCAAGTGAGAAAACACCCCGCAGACTCAAATTTGAGTGAACTAGGCCCCAAAACTAAGGACTTTATTTTATTTACTCACCTTTAGGCATGAATACTTATGCTTCTTGAGGCACATGTATCCAGCTTAATTGGTGAAATTTTTTTTTTCAGATTTTTTTTTTTATGAGGCACAAGGGTCTTTGTCTTAGAATCCTAGATATGCATTAGGTATGGATACTTCATTAAGGTAAAAATCAAGACTAATTAATTATTCAATTTCTTCTCCTATACCTAAAAATTAAACAATTTATTTATTTTGACCAAGTTTTTAGAAATCCTAATCATGATTTTCCTAATCCTTAAAACTAACTTAGATTTCTTTCAAAAAATAAGTCAAAATATTTCCTTTTTATAACATTTTTTTTTTAAATTTTTTTTTAATTAGCAAATTTTGTTAGTGTCTACCTATTTTAGTATGTTAGTAAAGCCCACCCCCACACTTATCTCATGCATTGTCCTCAATGTATGAATGTATGCATATATGCATGAAATAGAACAAGGGAAGGCGGAAGTTACCTTAAGGTGGTGGTTCCGGTGGTGGTCTAATTGGGCCACGCGTTGCTACCCAATCAAGATAACATAATATTTCATGGAGGAACCCACCAAAAATTTTTCTTGTATAACCCACGAAAATGTATGTGTGATCATTTTTTAAAATTTTCACCCCATTAAATTTCCAAATTTCATAATAAATTTCAGAGTCAATTGTGTCAACCGCCTTGTCCCAAAATGGAGTGTGAAAAGATGGAATGATTGACTTGGACGTCGTAATTATGGGAACGGATACCGACTCAGGAAAGAAACTTAAATCAAGTAAGGGTTCAGGAGTCGGGCTAGGTTCAGGAAGTGGGTCCAAATCAATAAGCTGAAACTCAAGTCCACAATCATCTTCCCACAATGGAATGTGACTTAATGTTGGTGATTCAAGTTCAGGAATGATAGGTGTGGGAACCAAAACTGACTCTAAAATATTACCTAAGTCGGGTAACAAAACAGGAGTCAACAATGATTCAGGAATTTGAACTTGATCACAGATTTGAGAATCTAGGTCACATATCTCATTCAGCTCAATATCATAAAAATGAGAACTTGCCAATTTATCCATGGGACTTTCAAAAGTATGAAATTGGTCAAGTTCAATATGATGATCATCAAAAATGGGTGATTCAATTTCATGATCTATGGGTACAGGAATAAATGTTGGCTCAGAAAGTTGGTCCAAATTGGGTAAGGATACTAGAGTCAACATAGATTCGAAGATGGAAACTGAATCGCAAAGTTGGGGATCGGGTTCACATTCACAATCTAATTCAATCTCATTGAAATTAAGACTAGCCAATTTGTCCAAGGATTGGGATTGGTCCAGTTCATATTGATGTGATGAAATTGAATTTTGATCAAGGTCTTCTAGGTAGAATGATTCTTGATTCCTATCAACTTGGTTGGTAAGTTCAAGAATGTTTGAAAGTCTAGAAATTTGATCATTCATTATCTCTTGTAAACGATCCACTTTTTCTTCTAACCCATTGAATGGATCATTGGAGGACTGAAACATTGGTGATGTGGGAAAAGACGTGTATGAAGATAATGGTTGAAGAGGTGGTGGACCATATGGCTCAGGGGTATTGAATCCCCATTGACTCTGTGAAGAGTTGAAAGTATGAAAATTATGGTCATAAGATGGGGGCCATGGGTTATATTCATTCGGATAAGACCATTCCGGCACACTAGATTGGTCAAAGTTATGATATGCCGGGTTGGTAATATCCAAAAAATAGTTAGGTGTGTAATATGGATTAAAGTTGGAAAAATTATTATATGCCATATCACACCAAAACAAACAAAAAAAAAAACAAACAAATAAACAAAAAAGAAAAAATTCTAACCTAAGTTAGGGTAGACCTATAACCTAGACGACTCCTAACTGGTTAGACTGTCCACGGGAGGTAAGGTGCAGACTTTGACCACAAGTTAATCAGCCAGGTCAGGGCAAGAGTGGTGGGAGGTTTTCCGTCAAAGACGTTCCTTAATTAAATAACCACCAATCTTCGGGCTTTCGGCCCTCAATCCCTTTCCTAGACACTGATTTGGCAGGAGTCAATTTTCAACACCGTTCCCCTTAGGATAATCTCCTAATTGAGTCCGAGATGTCCCTAGGGTCAATGTCTACTTAATTTTAATTAGGCTTGGGTTAGTGAGTGCTTGGAATCTGATTTTGGGCCAAGGAAGGGTGATGAAATCCCCACCTTATCTTGTTAATGGGTTATGCCCTTAGAATAAATTTGTGCAAGTGTACAAAATATGTAAATAAGATTCACTCAAAGCATGAAAATCAACAAGAGATGAGTCCTATTCTACATGAAATGCGAACGTACTTTTCTCCAGCACTCTTCAACAGTAAAATAAAGGAATTGAAAAGACACGTGCCTAGGATGCAAACGTCTAATCAATTTTTATCTTTTACAACAAATATTTTACTGTTGAATTAATTAGCAGTATACAGGTTTATCACAGAACAAATTTTAACAGAGCAGAAAATAAATCTTGCACTTTTTAGCAACCTGCAGAAAGATACGTCAGTAGTAGTCCACTACTATTGCCGCGGATCCGCGGCTATTGCCGCGTTTGCGCGGCAGATGAGTAGGCTCTGCTGCTCTGCCTTCTAGGGCAGAGGCATAGAGTTGCTATATGTCCACTTCTGCTATTGTTTTTCTATTCTCCAAACCTGCAAACAGAAAAGAATAAACGAATTAGCTAATAATTTTTTTTTATTATTAGAGAATAACTTACCGTCCCTCCCCGGCAACAGCGCCAATGTTTTGGTTGAGTTTTTCCCTGCACACAAAAATAAGGAATTAGATTTAGAACAAGTTGTGCAAGGTTCTCAATTCTAATCCGCGGTAGCAAGGCTATGCGGGTCGTGATCCTCAAGGAGGGACTGCGATGGAAGCGTTAAGCAAGTTTCTCTAAAGTTTTTATTTTTATTAGTTAAGTTAGAAAGGAAGTGGTATTTACAATGAATCGGAAAAGAAAGAATTGGGAGATAGTGATTTAATCTACAAAAATAAAATAAAAGAAAAGAAAAGAAAACTAACCTTGGTTGGAGAAAATATGTGAAAACCTAACACTTTCTACCTTATTTCGGAGGCGTTGAACGCATAAATCATGGGATTGATCTCAGTCCGCTGTTCGCATTAGATCATCAAGCCTTGGGCAAGTATGAATTGATACGCCTCGAGGAGGAGAACATCTCCATGGAATATCGTTGGCACCACCAAGATTTGTTATACTTGTGGTTCGGTAATCGCTTGCATGCTCATCAAAGATCAACAGAAATAAAGTAGAAAAGAAAAAGAGAACAAAAAGAAAAGTAAAGCAATGACATAAATAAAAATAAAAATTACCTTCATTACTTGATACAATGGAGAAGAGAAGCATACATCAGTGTCACCCTCAACATAGCCATCTCCCTCTCTTGAAAATAAAAAGAAAAGAAAATCTAACCTAGAAGAAAAACCCTAAAAATCCTAACTTTGGCCCTTTGCTGGACGCTGGACGCTCTCTGTGTTGCATCTGCAGGGGTATTTATAGGAGTTGAAAGATGTAGAGTCCTAGTACAACTCTCACAAAAAATCTTATCTCCAGCCTTGTGGACTTATCCATAGAAGTTCAAATCAAATCTGTCCTGCAATTTATTATTCTGTTGATCGCCAAAATTGGATTATCTACGGACTGAATTGGAAAGTTTGATCAACATAAGAGTTATAGGGCTTCAAGTCTTCTTTCTGTAGCATTTTGAATCATCGGATTTGCATATCTGTAGCAAAAGTTATGATCTGAATACTAAACATGTACAGTCTGAATCCGAATTTATCTTTAAACTCTTTCCTGCAAGCATTTAGGGTTGAATAGAAGTCTATCCTTCCCTCTTCTTTGTATTTGCAACTTTGGCCCTTATGTATTTGCACTTTTGACATTTGGTATTTGCACTTTTACACCTGGGCTTGGACTTGGGCTTGGATATGGGCTTTTGGGCTTCATTAAGCTTTATTTCTTATAAAAATAAGAACTCGAGGCCTGCACACAATAAATCACAAAATATTAATAAATGTGCAGAATTAAATGAATAAATATGAAAATGTGATGGTAAATGTTATGATAAAAATGCATTTTTCACTACCAATCACACCCCCACACTTATCTTTTTGCTCGTCCTCGAGTAAAAACAAAGAAAAAGAAAAATTAATCTAACCTAACTCACTTTCGTAGGAATCACGGTTGCACTTAGCACGTGCAACAAGCCGTTAAACCTCTAGGTTACCCTAGAGGACGAGTGTTGTCTCGTGAGGGTTTTCAGCGGATTACACTCACAAAATCCATAAAAAGGAAATATTTGAAATACTTTTGAAAAGACTAAGTAGTCTATAAATTTTTAGGATCCTCATTTTTATTCATTCTTAAACTTAGTCTTAATAAAGTGAATTGTTATTTATTTTAGATAAGGATCAAAATTGAATGTTTGTATAGTCTTTTTCGTTACCAAAAATCATATGCATCCTTATGAATTTTTACTAGGAATTCCTTAACTTGGACTTTCATGCCTCTTTATTTGTTTAAATTTTTTTTAAATATGTATAACGCATCTAATTTTCTTTCGTATAAGCATCAAGGCTTCTTGAGGCCCTCATACCTAACTAATTGACTATTAGATGTGTTAGTACATATGTAATATTTCTTAGTTTTCTTAGGCTTTCTAATCCACCCATGTAGCGAACTTAAAGTCGGTGGCTCCCAAACCAGTCGGCTTTAGGGCACCAAGTGAGAAAACACCCCGCAGACTCAAATTTGAGTGAACTAGGCCCCAAAACTAAGGACTTTATTTTATTTACTCACCTTTAGGCATGAATACTTATGCTTCTTGAGGCACATGTATCCAGCTTAATTGGTGAAATTTTTTTTTTCAGATTTTTTTTTTTTATGAGGCACAAGGGTCTTTGTCTTAGAATCCTAGATATGCATTAGGTATGGATACTTCATTAAGGTAAAAATCAAGACTAATTAATTATTCAATTTCTTCTCCTATACCTAAAAATTAAACAATTTATTATTTTGACCAAGTTTTTAGAAATCCTAATCATGATTTTCCTAATCCTTAAAACTCACTTAGATTTCTTTCAAAAATAAGTCAAAATATTTCCTTTTTATAACATTTTTTTTTTAAAATTTTTTTTTAATTAGCAAATTTTGTTAGTGTCTACCTATTTTAGTATGTTAGTAAAGCCCACCCCCACACTTATCTCATGCATTGTCCTCAATGTATGAATGTATGCATATATGCATGAAATAGAATAGGGAAGGCGGAAGTTACCTTAAGGTGGTGGTTCCGGTGGTGGTCTAATTGGGCCACGCGTTGCTACCCAATCAAGATAACATAATATTTCATGGAGGAACCCACCAAAAATTTTTCTTGTATAACCCACGAAAATGTATGTGTGATCATTTTTTAAAATTTCCACCCCATTAAATTTCCAAATTTCATAATAAATTTCAGAGTCAATTGTGTCAACCGCCTTGTCCCAAAATGGAGTGTGAAAAGATGGAATGATTGACTTGGACGTCGTAATTATGGGAACGGATACCGACTCAGGAAAGAAACTTAAATCAAGTAAGGGTTCAGGAGTCGGGCTAGGTTCAGGAAGTGGGTCCAAATCAATAAGCTGAAACTCAAGTCCACAATCATCTTCCCACAATGGAATGTGACTTAATGTTGGTGATTCAAGTTCAGGAATGATAGGTGTGGGAACCAAAACTGACTCTAAAATATTACCTAAGTCGGGTAACAAAACAGGAGTCAACAATGATTCAGGAATTTGAACTTGATCACAGATTTGAGAATCTAGGTCACATATCTCATTCAGCTCAATATCATAAAAATGAGAACTTGCCAATTTATCCATGGGACTTTCAAAAGTATGAAATTGGTCAAGTTCAATATGATGATCATCAAAAATGGGTGATTCAATTTCATGATCTATGGGTACAGGAATAAATGTTGGCTCAGAAAGTTGGTCCAAATTGGGTAAGGATACTAGAGTCAACATAGATTCGAAGATGGAAACTGAATCGCAAAGTTGGGGATCGGGTTCACATTCACAATCTAATTCAATCTCATTGAAATTAAGACTAGCCAATTTGTCCAAGGATTGGGATTGGTCCAGTTCATATTGATGTGATGAAATTGAATTTTGATCAAGGTCTTCTAGGTAGAATGATTCTTGATTCCTATCAACTTGGTTGGTAAGTTCAAGAATGTTTGAAAGTCTAGAAATTTGATCATTCATTATCTCTTGTAAACGATCCACTTTTTCTTCTAACCCATTGAATGGATCATTGGAGGACTGAAACATTGGTGATGTGGGAAAAGACGTGTATGAAGATAATGGTTGAAGAGGTGGTGGACCATATGGCTCAGGGGTATTGAATCCCCATTGACTCTGTGAAGAGTTGAAAGTATGAAAATTATGGTCATAAGATGGGGGCCATGGGTTATATTCATTCGGATAAGACCATTCCGGCACACTAGATTGGTCAAAGTTATGATATGCCGGGTTGGTAATATCCAAAAAATAGTTAGGTGTGTAATATGGATTAAAGTTGGAAAATTATTATATGCCATATCACACCAAAACAAACAAAAAGAAAACAAACAAATAAACAAAAAAGAAAAAATTCTAACCTAAGTTAGGGTAGACCTATAACCTAGACGACTCCTAACTGGTTAGACTGTCCACGGGAGGTAAGGTGCAGACTTTGACCACAAGTTAATCAGCCAGGTCAGGGCAAGAGTGGTGGGAGGTTTTCCGTCAAAGACGTTCCTTAATTAAATAACCACCAATCTTCGGGCTTTCGGCCCTCAATCCCTTTCCTAGACACTGATTTGGCAGGAGTCAATTTTCAACACCGTTCCCCCTTAGGATAATCTCCTAATTGAGTCCGAGATGTCCCTAGGGTCAATGTCTACTTAATTTTAATTAGGCTTGGGTTAGTGAGTGCTTGGAATCTGATTTTTGGGCCAAGGAAGGGTGATGAAATCCCCACCTTATCTTGTTAATGGGTTATGCCCTTAGAATAAATTTGTGCAAGTGTACAAAATATGTAAATAAGATTCACTCAAAGCATGAAAATCAACCAAGAGATGAGTCCTATTCTACATGAAATGCGAACGTACTTTTCTCCAGCACTCTTCAACAGTAAAATAAAGGAATTGAAAAGACACGTGCCTAGGATGCAAACGTCTAATCAATTTTTATCTTTTACAACAAATATTTTACTGTTGAATTAATTAGCAGTATACAGGTTTATCACAGAACAAATTTTAACAGAGCAGAAAATAAATCTTGCACTTTTTAGCAACCTGCAGAAAGATACGTCAGTAGTTCACTACTATTGCCGCGGATCCGCGGCTATTGCCGCGTTTGCGCGGCAGATGAGTAGGCTCTGCTGCTCTGCCTTCTAGGGCAGAGGCATAGAGTTGCTATATGTCCACTTCTGCTATTGTTTTTCTATTCTCCAAACCTGCAAACAGAAAAGAATAAACGAATTAGCTAATAATTTTTTTTTATTATTAGAGAATAACTTACCGTCCCTCCCCGGCAACAGCGCCAATGTTTTGGTTGAGTTTTTCCCTGCACACAAAAATAAGGAATTAGATTTAGAACAAGTTGTGCAAGGTTCTCAATTCTAATCCGCGGTAGCAAGGCTATGCGGGTCGTGATCCTCAAGGAGGGACTGCGATGGAAGCGTTAAGCAAGTTTCTCTAAAGTTTTTATTTTTATTAGTTAAGTTAGAAAGGAAGTGGTATTTACAATGAATCGGAAAAGAAAGAATTGGGAGATAGTGATTTAATCTACAAAAATAAAATAAAAGAAAAGAAAAGAAAACTAACCTTGGTTGGAGAAAATATGTGAAAACCTAACACTTTCTACCTTATTTCGGAGGCGTTGAACGCATAAATCATGGGATCGATCTCAGTCCGCTGTTCGCATTAGATCATCAAGCCTTGGGCAAGTATGAATTGATACGCCTCGAGGAGGAGAACATCTCCATGGAATATCGTTGGCACCACCAAGATTTGTTATACTTGTGGTTCGGTAATCGCTTGCATGCTCATCAAAGATCAACAGAAATAAAGTAGAAAAGAAAAAGAGAACAAAAAGAAAAGTAAAGCAATGACATAAATAAAAATAAAAATTACCTTCATTACTTGATACAATGGAGAAGAGAAGCATACATCAGTGTCACCCTCAACATAGCCATCTCCCTCTCTTGAAAATAAAAAGAAAAGAAAATCTAACCTAGAAGAAAAACCCTAAAAATCCTAACTTTGGCCCTTTGCTGGACGCTGGACGCTCTCTGTGTTGCATCTGCAGGGGTATTTATAGGAGTTGGAAGATATAGAGTCCTAGTACAACTCTCACAAAAAATCTTATCTCCAGACTTGTGGACTTATCCATAGAAGTTCAAATCAAATCTGTCCTGCAATTTATTATTCTGTTGATCGCCGAAATTGGCTTATCTACGGACTGAATTGGAAAGTTTGATCAACATAAGAGTTGTAGGGCTTCAAGTCTTCTTTCTGGAGCATTTTGAATCATCGGATTTGCATATCTGTAGCAAAAGTTATGATCTGAATACTAAACATATACAGTCTGAATCCGAATTTATCTTTAAACTCTTTCCTGCAAGCATTTAGGGTTGAATAGAAGTCTATCCTTCCCTCTTCTTTGTATTTGCAACTTTGGCCCTTATGTATTTGCACTTTTGACATTTGGTATTTGCACTTTTACACCTGGGCTTGGACTTGGGCTTGGATATGGGCTTTTGGGCTTCATTAAGCTTTATTTCTTATAAAAATAAGAACTCGAAGCCTGCACACAATAAATCACAAAATATTAATAAATGTGCAGAATTAAATGAATAAATATGAAAATGTGATGGTAAATGTTATGATAAAAATGCATTTTCACTACCAATCAGAGAGCTTTGAGCCAGTTTTTCCCACTCCATTAAAAGAGTTTTCTCCACATATTTGAGAGCAAATATTTCCAATCAAAAGGAAAGTTTTATCAAGAGTGTAAAAGTGATTTCTTGAGTTTTTCACCATAGATTCAATCCTTGCTTTCTCACAATCACTTGAGCTATCCATTGCCTTATCTATCCATAGGATTGTGTTGTGAGAGTTTGTAATTGGTGATCAAAGTGTTTTAGATCACCAAGAGATTTCTTCTTTGTTCTTTGAGGAGGCGGACAAGTGTGTTCGCGGTGGTTTAGAGTTCTTGTGTGAACTCGGTGGTTTGAGGTGCGGCCTCGGCGAGCTAGTGAGCTTGCGTGTGTACGGGACTAGGGAGTCCGAGGGTTTGTAGGTGTTGCGGCACCGGGGAGAGATCCATTGGGATCTTGCATAGTGGAAATCCTTCGTGTGTCGAAGGCGGGGATGTAGAGCAAGTGTGCTCGAACCTCGAAATAAACTCTTTGTGTTTGCGATTGCTCTCTCTCTCTCTCTCTCTCTCTCTTTGTCTCTTTTATATCTTACATGCTATTAATTGTCTTTATCATTTACATGCTTGATATATTGTGTGCTTAATTGATATACTTGCTTGGGATTGTTTGCTAACACTTGTATTCAACCAAGAGAGCCAACGCGGCACCTCAACCCATTCAAGGGGAATCTAGAGGAGTTTGTCCAGAGCCCTTCACGGGAAATTCGGCAACACTCTTGTGTTATACGTGGTGTTTAGTGTAATAGTTTAGTTTAGGTCATAATTGTTTTTAGCTTCCGCATTATTTGGCATTAAGTGACCATTAGATTAGTTATCACCTATTCACCCCCCCTCTAGGTGAACTTACAATTGGTATTAGAGCTTGGTACTCTGATTTGGGTCTAACAACTTAGAGTTAAAGATCCTACTTTTAGGCTAATCACATTATTTGTACACACACCATGGACTTCATGTCACCACCCACCTTTGACATTCTTAACATCCAAATTTGGAAGGTTAAGATGTCATTGTACCTCAAGGCCCTAGGCATTCATGTTTATCTTGCTACCACTAATGATTCATATGTTAATAATATCAAGTATATTGAGGCTAACTCAAAAGCCATTCATGCTTTAAAGTCAACCCTAAATGATGATTATTTATCTAGGGTTTCTAACATTGATTCGGCTTTTGTAGCTTGGAACATCATCACCTCCCTTGGCGAAAAAGATCTATATTATGCCGGGAGCGATTCGGACGTTGGAAGCAACACCTCCAACGCATGCTTTATGGTCCAAGGGGATAACCCCCTTGAGGTAAACTCCGAATCCGATGACGAAGACATGTCATATGATGAGCTTACTACTTTTTGTCAACTTGTGCTTGAAAAATATGACATGATTAAGAAAGAAAATAAAAATTTGAAAAAGAACATTGCTTGCATGCATAAAGAACATGATTCATTTAGAAGTAACATTGCATGTTTAGAAAAAGATAACAAAAATTTGAAAAAGGAATTTGATTGCATGCTTAATGAAAAAGATTCATTAGAAAATAAGGTTGCATGCATTGAAAAGGAAAATGAGATGTTGAAAAATGAGAATGTTTCCTTGATGACCAAATTAAATAATCTTTGTGAAGGAAACACTATTTTGAAAAATAAAGTTGATTTGGTGGAAAAACAAAAGAAAGTTATTTTTCAAGAAAATAAGTCTTTGAAAAGAAAAATTTGTGAAAAAGAAAAAGAAGATGTTTCGAAAAAGAAAAAGAAAAATGATTTTATATCTCATCATGCTTTACATGCCACCACTAATGAGATTAAAGATTTGAAAAATAAAATTAATAGTTTGAGCTCTACCTTGAGCTCTTGTGCATTTAACCACACTAGATTGAAGTCTATGTTTTCAAAAAAACAAGCTCCACATTCTCATGCACATCATCATGCATATGCTTATGTTGCACACCACGATCATGCACATACACATACTAAGGTGTACGTATGTACACATTGTGGCCGCAAAGGCCATTTAGCAAAATTTTGTTATGATAGGTTAAATCATTGTAATTTTGCTAATAAAAGATTTTGGGTTCCTTACAAGACTAGCCCCCAAGGACCCAAGAAAATATGGGTACCAAAACTCCCACCATTTGCTTTTGATGTAGGTGAGGGCTCTCACAAAACGTGAGAGGATCGGTGCCTTGGTAGTGGATGCACTTGGACATGATGGACATACTTTTGGGATGCATCACTATCAAGGAGCTTTGGTGGGACAACCACCATATTTGGAGCTTTAGAGTTGGTAACAATCTCTAAACTCCTACTTTTATGTACATGCTTTTAATTTCATATATCATATAGCATGTTCATATTTTTGTGTGCTTCATGTGGTATTTACATGCTTAGATGTAGAATGTGTCAAACTTGCATTTATACATATATGAATAGTGAACTATAATTGACTCATATATATTTGAACTTCATGCTCATTTGTATCCACTATATGCATATGTATAAGACTAGTTTTGATGATTCTCTTTTATACATGTTTTGCCTATTTTTATACTTTACTTCATGTATATGTATTTTTAATTCAAATCTAATAAATATACATGTATACCCGTGAGTCTCTTGCTTTCATGCAAATACATTTAATAGACTCTTTTATACTTGGGATATGTATGCATATTGTTAGTTTTGGATATACCATACATATACCTTGAAGTTATTTGAAAGAAAAATGAATTTTTATGTTTTGATAAAATAATTTTCATGTCTATTTAAAGCTTCATTGTCTATTTTCATGAATATACCATTTACATAACCTTTGAACACTCATCTTTTATTTTTCAAGATAATTTTGAGCTTTATGGACTATGAGTGCTTGAATTTTTATGTACTTAGTATAATTCATGAAAAACATATGATTTGATGTATTTGAAGGATCTTTAACTAGTTTGTCAAAAATCTATTTAAACTAGTTATTTGTTCTTCAAATTAGTTTATGAGACATACACATGATCTTACTAGTCTTCAATCATAAATTCTTTTGTGTTCTCAAAATTTATTTGATGCTTCATGATTTAAATATTAGTTTATATGTTAATTTTTTGTCAACACTAGGATTTATACTTGTACATATCGTGGGCCACAAATAAATCTATTTATATTTGTGCTTGAATGCTTATTTGAACCCATGAAATGTGCTTGTATAGCTTGGTTTTAATGATACATACATTTTTAAACTTGTATTCCCACTTTTTGGATTTGATTTATGATCATGTGTTTTCATTTCATGTATATGTGTATTTTGTCAAACTTTAAGATATACATGTATACCTCTTGAGTCATTTGCCTTTAATGTAAATCTATTTATATGGACTCAATTGTGTTTAAGGGATATGTATGTATACTTATTGTGTTGTCAAAACATACATATATGTTGAAATATAAATTTTGTTTTTAATAAAAAAATGTGTCATGATTTTCATGTCTTCATGATTTAAAGGAATATAATATTGCTTTATTCCTTACTTGAAGGATTCCGTACTAGTTTTAAAATATTTTCATATTAACTAGTGCAAATTCTTCATATGGTAGAGTATATGATAAGCTTATTCTTCAATTGGTATCATTGGATATTTTCAATTGGTATCAATATGATTTTTTATATACTCATATTTTGATTGTATGTATGAATGCTTTCAAATTTAAATTATATCAATTTCTATTGGTATTATCTTTTCATACATATATGTGATCTATTTGTGCTTGATTTACAATTGATTCACACTCTTAAAGCACAATGTATATGCTAAGCTTAATTCTACTTTCAATTGGTATATCTTAAAGCTTATGCAATATGTTTTCAAAATTGATATCAAAATAAAAAATATTTTACTTGATATCTTAAAATGTGTTTTATTAAGAAAGTTCAAAACTTTGTTTTGATAAAGAAATATTCAAAATTTATGATTTGTATTTCCTATATGCAAGGAGAGCTTAACATCTCTCTTACATATGCATTCATATTGAGTATATTATAAATTGAGAAGCTTGACAACTCTTCTTTATATGATATACGTGTGTAGGGGGAGCTTCACATCTCCTCTTATGCATTACATAATATGTGTTATGTGAGTTAGGGTTTGTCATCCCTTCTTCATGTAATGCATATGTGTAGGGAAGTTAATTTAGCGTCTTCCTCTTCATGAATGTATATCGCATATAAATCTTTATTGATTGATTTGTATTACCCCTTCTTGATCTCTTTGTTTTTGACAAAAAGGGGGAGAAAAATTTGTTTGATTTGATTTTACTTTGAACCCTTTGTTGATGAGTGACAAAAAGGGGGAGAAGTATTTGAGTTTATATGCATGTTTTCATTGCTTAAGGGGGAGAAGTATTTGTCTTCCTTGTTAATTATGCATATATGTTTTGTATTGCAACTAGGAGAAAAAGGATTTCATGTTTTATCTCCATACATTGCATACATATTTATGTGCTTTCATTGCATATATTATTGTTTATTTGTTATGCATGAGTTAAGGGGTAGCTTCTTTGAAGCTTTACTTTAATCCATGCATATATAACTTCATGAGTTTTGTCATCATCAAAAAGGGGGAGATTGTTGGCCCAAAAGCCTATCACCCTAGTTTTGATGATGATCAACTCATGAAGTTATGTTTACTAATAATCTTGTGTTTAATTAGTGACAGATTCATTATCAAGATCTTAGTAGGTGTATAGCTCAACAAAGGATAAAATATCAAGATTTGGAGCTAGCACGGTGTGATCCAAGGAGCTTTTGGATCAAGCTTGGACCAAGTCAAGAAGATGAGAAGCCTTCAAGTGAAGACTTCAAGAAGATGAAGACTTGTGTCTAAGTATAAGATTTTGTTTTTGTTTTAGTTAAAAATGTAAAGGATAGAATAGTGGTGGATTGCTCAAGTACATATACACACACACACTCTTGATTTAGTTGTCTTTTCATAAAAGAATTTTCAGATTTAGAAAAGACTTTCATTTTGAAAAATACGATTTTGGTTTTTGGTATTCCTTATGTATATGTTTTAAACCAAAATCATTTTTAGAGCTTAATGTCAAAAACATAGATATTTCATCATGATTGTGTAGTTGGATCATATCCATACACTCTATGCTTTAATAAGTTCAAAATATCTTGTTTTTGTATTTGGTAAAGTTTTAGAAAAACAAAGTTTTAGAAAATACAAGATTATCTCTAACAATTTTTCTCCCAAGTGCTGACCCAGAACTGGCTGACAGGCCAGATCGGTAGACCGGGCGGTAGACCGACGTGCACAGAGCCGTGCACGTCTGGCAGTTCAGTGGGCGGGTCGACCGGCGGGTCGACCGGAACTGAGAGCGGGTCGACCGGCGGGTCGACCGGAACTGAGAGCAGTGCTCTCTGTTCTTTTGGGTCGACCGGCGGGTCGACCGGCAGGCTCCAACGGTCGGATTTTTGACCGTTGGCGGTCGACCGGCGGGTCGACCGGCAGGTCTGACAAACCCCAACGGCTAGTTTTTCCTAACCTATAAATTTGGGGTTTGGTCATTGTTTTGAGCTAAGATTTTAGGAGAGCTTTGAGCCAGTTTTTCCCACTCCATTAAAAGAGTTTTCTCCACATATTTGAGAGCAAATATTTCCAATCAAAAGGAAAGTTTTATCAAGAGTGTAAAAGTGATTTCTTGAGTTTTTCACCATAGATTCAATCCTTACTTTCTCACAATCACTTGAGCTATCCATTGCCTTATATATCCATAGGATTGTGTTGTGAGAGTTTGTAATTGGTGATCAAAGTGTTTTAGATCACCAAGAGATTTCTTCTTTGTTCTTTGAGGAGGTGGACAAGTGTGTTCGCGGTGGTTTAGAGTTCTTGTGTGAACTCGGTGGTTTGAGGTGCGGCCTCGGCGAGCTAGTGAGCTTGCGTGTGTATGGGACTAGGAAGTCCGAGGGTTTGTAGGTGTTGCGGCACCGGGGAGAGATCCATTGGGATCTTGCATAGTGGAAATCCTTCGTGTGTCGAAGGCGGGGATGTAGAGCAAGTGTGCTCGAACCTCGAAACAAACCCTTTGTGTTTGCGATTGCTTTCTCTCTCTCTCTTTGTCTCTTTTATATCTTGCATGCTATTAATTGTCTTTATAATTTACATGCTTGATATATTGTGTGCTTAATTGATATACTTGCTTGGGATTGTTTGCTAACACTTGTATTCAACCAAGAGAGCTAACGCGGCACCTCAACCCATTCAAGGGGAATCTAGAGGAGTTTATCCAGAGCCCTTCACGGGGAATTCGGCAACACTCTTGTGTTATACGTGGTGTTTAGTGTAATAGTTTAGTTTAGGTCATAATTGTTTTTAGCTTCCGCATTATTTGGCATTAAGTGACCATTATATTAGCCATCACCTATTCACCCCCCCTCTAGGTGAACTTACAACCTATAGTTAATGCAGGAAGTTGAACCAAGATAAAGTCAGAGATTAAAAATCTCAAAATCCTTTTGTCCAGACTTCATATCATATGCGCTTAAAAGTGAGCCTCAAATATTTAAAAAGGCTATGTCTACTCCAGAAGCACAAATATAAAGAGAAAATATAAATAGCGAAATAGAATCCATCCTAAGCAACCATACTTGAGAATTGGCAAACTTACCTTCAGGTAGTAAACCAATTAGGAGTAAATGAATTTTCAAAAGAAAATTAAGACCCGATAAATCTATCGATAAGTACAAGGCTAGGTTAGTAGTCAAGAGTTATCAACAAAATGAAGGACTTGACTACTTTGATACTTGTTCACCAATAACAAGAATAACATCCATTCGAATGTTAATTGTGATTGCAGTATTGCACAACTTAGACATCCATCAAATTGATGTTAAGAATGCATTCTTAAACAACGAATTAAATAAAAAATATATGGTGCAACCTGAAGGATTTATAGTCAAGAGCCAAGAACACAAAGTGTGTAAATTGGTCAAATCTTTATACAATTTAAAATAGGCTCCAAAATAATGACATGAGAAATTTTATAGTGCCATGATCAAAGATGGATTTACCATCAATGAATCCAATAAGTGTATTTACACTAAGATAGTTAAAAACACATATATAATTATTTGTCTTTATGTAGACAGCACGTTGATACTTGGGACTAATATTGAAATTATTGTCTACAAAAGCTATCTAACAATTTAGACATGAAAGATCTGGGAGTTACTGATGTAATTTTAGAAATTAAAATCAGAAGAACACCAGATGAAATCAGTCTATCTCAATCTCATTACGTGGATAAGATGATAGAAAGATTCAAGGAACATAAAATAAAAGAGAATACGAATTCTTTTCTCCCACACATTCACATTTGTAAGAATACATGAACTGAGACATGACAGTTGGAGTATTCTGAAATCATCAGAAGTCTAATGTATTTAATGAATTGTACTAGACCTGATATTGCTTACGTTGTAAGCAAATTAAGTAATTACACTAGTAACCCTAGTGATGATCATTGGACTGCTCTACTACGAGTAGCAGGCTACGTATCTAAAATCAGGAAATATACCTTGAGATATGAAAAATATCCCCTTGTACTTGAAAGATACATCGATGCTAATTGGATTGCAAATTCTGAGAAATTAAAATCAACTACCGGATACGTATTTACTTTTGGAGGCGCAGCGGTTTCTTGAAAATCTTTCAAATAAACATGCATTACCCATTTCACAATGAAATCAGAATTTATAGTCGTGGATAACGCTGGAGAAAAAGCAGAATGACTTCGATAATTTTTGGAAGATATACCATTGTGGCCTAAGCCAGTGCCTGCCATATGTATTCACTGCGATAATCAAGCAGCGATATCTAGGACATAAAATTTTATATATAACGGTAAGTCTAGACACATTCGTTGTAGACATAACACCGTGAAGCAGTTGCTCTCAAATGAAATTATCTTCATTGACTTTATATCGTCAAAGAATAATCTAGAAGATCCGTTTACTAAAGACTTAAGTAGAGAGCATATAAACTGCGAATTGAGGAGAATGGGGATAAAAGCGTAACTTACCTAGTCAGCTTAATTGAAACCTCACTTAGCGACTGGAGATCCCACTGACTAAGTTTAAGATGAAAAATTAGATATGATTGACTCTGAGAGTAAGCACTTAGGAGCTAGACTCCAACATATTCCTATGGTGCATCCAAGTGCTTTCTACAAGTAGATTTAGGATAAACTTAACGCTTTTAATGATGCCTATATCTTATTATTAAAACAAGTGGGTAGATTGGACTATTCTTAATAGGACGATCACCTATGTGAGTATAGAGTTGGATCGGCTCTTTGAGAATCTTTATGGAGGCTGTGATTCCCTAAATATACTCTTTGAAACTCAGAATGTGCAGGCCAAAATGGACATAACCGAAAATTAAAGTTGATTTTGAAAAGTTACTGTGTGAGGCCTGTTGACTTGGCTTACATAAACGACTAACAGTTCAAGACTTAGTTCACTGATTAGCCAGTAAGTCCGATAAGACTTTCACTATAGAAGATTCAAGAGCTAGTTCACCTATCCTAATACAGTTTATTTCCTAAAGTACCTTTCATTATAGGGTCAATCTCATAGTGCGTCAATTTCTTGAATCTCTATTCATTGTGGGGGATTGTTGGAAAATAAAGAATTTCTTGTGAACTTTAAGCTAAATTGAGGCATGATCCGTTGATAGAATCACATGGATAATGGTTGGAGTGTGTTCTCCTTCTATTGGGATGAACGTGGTGTATTCACATGTTCAAATTCATTTCTGAATAAATGAGATATTCAAATCGGAAGTTAGCCTAATTCAATAAGCTAAAGGGGACTAAAAGAAATTAAAATCATTTAGTCCCACCTTAGATATAGTGTGAAAAGTCGAGGGGTTTAAATATGAAAAAATGGGAACAAAGGTTGTGCTATTTTGATACTTGGAGTTTTCGCGCGCGTTTGGAGGGAAATCATGCCGGGTTGGGCCCGTTTCTTTTGGATTAGGCTACAAGGTTGCAGATTGCGAGAATACCCAAACCGGATCCGAGCGGGTCGCGTGAATAAGGATCAAAAGATCCGATCTGATCCATACCCACTTCTAGAAGCGAACGGTTTACTCCAACAGATAGAAACCGCTCTGAGCAGTTCCACATGTCTCAAACAGTTGTGACGGTTTTGATAGAACCGTCGCAACATTCCCCTACCAATGGATCTCTCAACTATTTCTAAACACACAGAAAAAGATCAAAATCTGAAACAGAAAAGCAGAAGTTCAGAATTTTGTCTGAATCTATGCCTTCTTAAGACAGAAATTCTTCTCTCGCTCCCTTCTCTTATAGTGAATATTCCTCCATATTAAGGCAAATATTCTCTCTAAAATTCGACTTCGTCCAAGCTTTGAAATTTCAGCTAGTGAAAGTATTGATTAACTAAGGTTCGACTGTACGGTGATTTGGTAGTGCTATCAAATACCATGAAGGAGTGTTGTATCTTGGGAGACCAGCGTCCAGTAACCCGTTAGCACCATAGCGGGGGACTTAAGGAGATTCGCTTTATATGTACTTCACTCCATATACTATATTATTGAACTAACGTTCTTTTTACACGGGTTATGCTGGAATATTTATTTATTTAAATATTACTGTGAATATATTTAATTATATATTGTGACTGACTAATTCCAGTCTAATTCGTGTTTAACTAAGAAAAGAATTGAAAGGTGATTCTGTAATTAAGGAACATTCTATTGAACAAAAAACCTCTCACCTGATATTTATCGACCTGGCCAATTAAACCGGTGACATTAATTAGTTGTCAGATCTAACAATAATTAGACACATCACGGCTTTATTTTGTTATTTTCTTTCCCACTAACTTTGGAATTGCACTATTACATAGTCTAATTTGATGCAAAGATCTGATGCTCAAAAAGAAAAATTGTTAATTGCTTATAAGAATTTGTACAGAAAACAATATCAAAGATAAAGCAAAAATGTGTTAAATAACTCACATATTTCTTAAAAATCACAAAATTAGTACTTTTCTACGTTAGATGCACTTGCATTTGCATGGCCAGAAAACTCTGTTATAAACTAATACTAATTTTAGTGAGGATTTTTAATGAAGGAGAATAATTATTACCATTTGTTTTCGCTTAAAGATATGTCATTTGAGAAGATCTAAAAAATAAATAAATAAATAAATATCCATTTATACTTATAGTTGTACCATGGGGGAAAAGAGAGGAATAGTCTAGCCCCCAAACAAAATCTCTGAAAACTCTTGAATACAGAAAAGTATCTTATTCTAAGTAAGAACTCTAAGAAACCATAGATAAATCCAAAAATACTTAGAAGTCTAACACTTTTTAAGAAAGGTGAAAGTAAAGAGAGAGGAAAGAAAGATAAATCTTTCACTTATGAACACGTCTATTCTCATTCCTAAATATAATCATCTAAAATTAATAAATAAACTAATAGTAGAGAATTTCTCACTCTCATTTCGAAAAGCTTATATTTTCTCCATCCTTTGACATGTCGAATGGGTTGCAGTGAATGATCTCTTATCTAATCAATTACAGAATAGTTTATGTAGTTGATGGCTTTGAATATTTTCTTCCTTCAAATAAAACACAGTTAACCCATATACATTTTGAAGCATAACCCACAAATATCGTTCTAACCAAAGGACCAGACATCAAAGTCGAACCCTAACTAAAAAACCAAATCAAAATATTTGTTGGTAATTTTGTGTTTGCGTGCTAAAAATATGTTAAAATTTATGCGCGATCTGACAATTGATGTGTTGTTGACATGAAATGAGCATGAACTGTGCGCTTGTGTAGAAGAAAAAAAATACTGCACGTTATAGAATAACTGTTTTTTTATTATTACGAAGATAAAAAAAGGTGTTTTTGATCTCTATCAACATAACTAGGCGACTGATTACTGCAACTGGTTGCTGGGTATCGTCGAGGGATTGGTAGAAATTGAAGACGAGGTGGAGAAACTGGCTGCTCAGGGTTTGATCTTGAGAAACAGGTATTATAGTTTCAATCAGAATTAGTAAAGTTTCCTCTTTTTCATTATCGTGAGTAGTGAAGATGAGAGGAAGATGCAGTAAGAGGAACGCATTGTGCTGGATAGTTTCTTCAGCAGTTTGATTAGTGAGTACGAAACTGTTTGTTGATGTCTCTCAGAGAGGTGAGCTCACTTGATTAAATACAGAAGAAGAATGTCACGTTAGGTTGATCATCTGGCTCACAAATTGACACGGGAAGCGGGGAAGATGAATGACGCTGATTAGATCCCGTTTTAGCACTCACGAACCCCGAAGACTTCAGGTAGAAATTGTGTTCGAATCCACGAACACGGCACTCGAGTCCGTGAGCGATTTACACGAATCCATGAGCGATAACAGCTCTAATCCACGAGCAATTTGAAGAAAATTTTTTCAATTTTATTAATCAATATTCAATGTAAAAATTAAGAATACAAGAGGCCATCATATTCTACTTATGAAAACTAAATTCAAAATAAAGAAAAAAATTTCAAAATAAATAAAAAGAAAAATCTATTGAAATCTAAATTTGGAATCCAAACCAGAATCCTAAGTAAGCTCAGATACTCTCTTACGTAATAAGCTGTCGACAGCTAAAAAGTGTTGTCGACAGCCTAGAGGAAAACTCAAACTCTTACTTTTAGAAAAACCTTTTCGATAATTCAATAGAAGGGCTGTCGACAGGTCCAGCTGTTTTGGTCTACTGTTTTTCTTTTCTTGTTCTTTGGTCTCTTGCATCACAAATCTGGAATTTTGAGATGTTTGTCTTCACTTTATTATTGTGTAAGACTTGTGCACTTCACACTGGCCTTAGCATTGGCCCATGTCCATAGTAATTAGATGGTTTTCATCGGAGCCGGACTCTTTCACTTGCATTCACCTATGTGCTCGGTTTTCTTCATGCTTTGATTCCTCATTGACATAACTAGTTGAAGCTCTCAATTGTGGGAGAGTAAAATTCTCCCTTGCGGCTTATAGGTTGTCTTCTTTCTTTGTTTCTTTTCTTCTTCTTCTTCTTCTGATTTTTTCAATTATACTTGTTTTTGTTCCCTCCATTGATATGCATTGCACTGTCCAAGCCATCACAAATGATTTTTCGACGTCTTATTGCCAATGTACCGCAAGGTGAAGATCTCGTACTGTCTGATTACTCAAGGGCACAACATCTCTGGCCAACACTATATTCAAATACAATATTTCTAATTTGGGTTTCTAAACCGAAAGTGTACTTTTTTGCATTTCCTTTCAAACAAACATGAGTTAAGAACCCATACGCTTCTCCAATTCCTCTTTCTTATTTTTGCCCTGTTGTGTGCCGGGACAACAACCAATGAGAAAACTCCAACACCGGAGAAGTACCTAAAAGATAAGAACAATTAAATAAGAGAGAAAGCTAAAACACAATATTTAATGAGGTTTGACAATTTGCCTACGTCTTCGGAGCAGAGAGAGATCTTATTGATTTCAATAATCAATTACAAGTTACAATTCATTGGGCTATACCCCTTAATTTATAGCCAGAGAGTCTTAGAGTTTTAAGAAATCACAATTGGATTTGACTCCGAATCACAAACGGAGTTTGAATCCCAATAGAACCAGCAGATCCGTCTGCCGGTCATCCGAACGGTCGACCGACCCACCGTTCCTTCGGTTGATCGAGCGGTCGACCGAGCCTCAACAAAAACAGGGCTCGTGCCAGTCGATCAACCAGGCGGTCGATCGAACTGCTGCTATGCATTTGTGAATGCCGGTCGACCGGTCGACCGGCCTCTGTCCTGGCTTCTTTTGGACTCTGATCTCTGCATTATCTCTTCCGATGAGTTAATAATTAAAATAAACTCTTCTATTAAGCTTTTATCTTCTTTCTCCCTACAATTCTCCACCTCCGTGAAGATTTTCTCAAATCTGAGCCGAACTCAATACAGTACATGTCGACTCGAAAGGGGCTGCACCTATATGGCTGCCTGCCCAAGGGATTAAGCCATCCGTAGTTCATTCAAACGAGCTTCACCGAGCTCAAACAATTGTAAAGATATGGAGCATCTCTTTACAATGTGTAAATTTCTCTCTCGAAATCACCTTTGTAAGTATATTAGCGCGATTCTCCTTTATGTGAACCTTTAGTAACTCAATGTCACCTTCATCAAGAATCTCCCGAATAAAGTGGAACCTGACGTTAATGTATTTTGTCCTTGCATGATGCACCTGGTTCTTTGCCGTTCTTTGCCAAATAGATAGCACTCATGTTATCACAGTTGATCTTCAACAGATCCTGAGCAATTCCCAAGTCATCGAGCAACCCTTGAAGCCATATTGCCTCTTTCATAGCCTCCGTCATAGCCATGTACTCGGCCTTTGTAGTAGATAGTACAATGGTAGACTGTAGAATATAGCGCCAACTCACTGGTGCTTGGAACAATATAAACACATATCCCGTTGTAAACCGATATTTGTTGAGATCTCCTGTATAGTCGGAATCAACATATCCGACACACTGCTGCTTACCCGTAGAATCATTCTCGAATACTAAACCAACGTCTATGGTACCCTTGATGTACCGTAGAACCCACTTTACTGCATCTCAATGACCCCTACTGGGATCATGCATGTATCTGCTAATCATCGAGACAGCTTGTGACAAATCATGTCTTGTGCACACCATTGCATACATTAAACTATCAACTGCGCTAGCATATGACATGGAGTCATGTACTCACGTTCTTCAACAATAGTATGAGACATAGTAACTTTTAACTTGAAATGAGGAGCCAATGATGCATTTACAGATTTCGTATCACCGTTGATGTTGAACCTTTGAAGTACCTTCTGCAAATACCCCGTTTGTGTCAAGCTAACCTTGACATTCCTTCGGTCTCGCTCAATCTCCATGCCTAGCACCTTCTTTGCTTCACCAGGATCCTTCATTTCAAACTCGAATGACAAGTCTTTCTTTAATTTATCTACTGTGGATCTGCTCTTAGAAGCGATGAGCATATCGTCTACATATAATAGTGATAGATGTACTCTCCACTGGGTAGCTTACTGTAATATACACATGGTCATAATGGCCACGTATGTACCTTTTTCCTCTTATTAAGCTGTCGAAACGCTTGTACCACTGCCTAGGAGAATGCTTTAATTCATATATCGATTTCTTCAGCTTGAATACCATATTATCATTTCCTTAGCTTTGAACCCCATCGGCTGAGACATATGCATCTCCTCTTCAAGATCGCCAATTCATACTGTGCTACTAGCGCCAGTAAAATCCAAATCGACGAGTGTTTTATAACATGTGAGAATACCTTGTTGTAGTCAATGCCTTCTCGCTGTGCGTAGCCTTTTAGCTACCAATCTGGCTTTATAGTATACAATATCATCTTTGAGAGATATTTGTTTCTTTGCATATATCCACGTACAACCAATTGCCTTCTTTCCCTTGGTCAACTCTATCAGTTCTCAAGTGTCGTTCTTGTATAGAGAACTCATCTTTTCCACCATCGCATCGTTTCACATCTTAAACTCTGAACTGATTTCAGCTTCCCTATACGTAGACAGGATCGCCTCTGCAATGACTGGGAGAGCATAGGCCACAATCATATCCGTAGTGACCAACTAGGCTTACGTAAATTTCTTCTGCTTCTTCCAACTGTAATGGATTTATGGACATCACCCATAGCCTGTCCTTGATCCCCATTATCATCAGTATTCTGATCGGCTACATGATTGCTACCCTGTGTCATCGTGGGTATGATTTTCAATGATACTGATCTTTCTAGAGACGGTGAAGTAGCATCACTCTCCACCTGCTGCGATATCCCTTTGGTCTTCTCAATCTCCACATGTTGAGAGATTGTAGACTTCAACATTAAAGCCTCATAAAACGTGACATCTCCATTGTGGATAAACTTCTTATCCTTAGGAACTCAAATATTGTAGTCTTTTACTTCTTTCTTGAATCCTACGAACATACCTTTCTTCACTCTTGGTTCTAACGTATCGTTCTAACGCAGATTTCCCTGACCAAAGTTCTAGAGGTGTTTTACCTTCTATCGCAGATGAAGACAACTTGTTAATGAGATAATAAGCATATGCCAAAGCCTCAGCCCAAAAATTCTTTGATAATCTTGTTGGCCCAGAGGCCTTCCACTTTAGTTCTGATGATGATTAACTCATGTAGTTATAGTTTAATAATAATCTTGTGATATTTAGTTTCAGATATTTGATCAAGTTATTAGTAGGTGATTAGCTTCATCAAAAGTGTTTTGGAGCTTTCACATGGTGATTCAAGAGCTCGAGCGTCAAGTTCACATCTAGCACTCGGTTGGAGTCAAGCTCGGTGGATCACGTTTGGATCGAGTTAACTTGGAGACGACGTTCTACAAGAAGGCTTCGGTTTGTTTAGTTAAGATTTAGTTTAAATCCATTGTAAAGATTAGATAGTGTGATATACTCAAGTTCACAACACACACGTTTCATGTTTATTGGTTTTGGTTTTGGTTTTCGGTTTAACCGATCTTGGTTTTCATGTATAGATAGAATCAAAACAAGTTTACATGGTTTAATGTATATTAAATTTGATCTATATACATCTATACTTCACATACTTAGAAAAACTTATTTTGATACACTATTCATGTGTTTTGAGTTTTGTATTTAGACAAAACTTATTTTTGGATTTAATGTCAAAAATATAGATATAATACCTTTCATGTATATTGGATTCTATCCATATACTATATGCTTCAAAGTTGTTTAAAATATCATGTTTTTGTATTTACATGAGTTTTGAAAAAATCGGATTTCCATTTCAAAAATCTTAGTTTTGGAAAATACCGTTTTTGGTTTAAGACAAATTTTTCATGTCACAAAAATGGTTCAAAATGTTTGTAACATGATTTGATTTTTACTCAAACATATTTGTATTTCAAAGATATAACATGAACTGATTTTTGTGAAATTTATGTGATTTTATGAGATTTAATTGATAATAAAAACCTAAGTTTCTTAGTCCCAAAATTTGCTTACTGGCTTATTGCCGGTCGACCGGACCGGTCGACCGCTGCAGTAGTCGGTCGACCGGTGCGATCGACCGACGTGCACAAGCGTGCACGCCAGCATTGGGCTGGTGGCCGGTCGACCAGGACGGTCGACCATCTAGAGAGCTCTGCTCTCTGGAAATGGCCCCGGTTGACCGGGTCGGTCGACCGGACAGAGAGTCTGCTCTCTGTATCCAGTTTCGGTCGACCGGGCGGTCGACTGGCCAAAGAGTCGTTGCTCTCTGGATCTGGGGACGGTTGACCGCTGGGCTCAACGGTTAAAAATATGACAGTTGGCCGGTCGATCGGCCAGTTGACCGGAAGGGCAATCTGGCCCTTTTCAGCTGCCAACGGGCAGATTTGAAATGAGGGTATAAATATCTCATTTCTTGGTTGTTTTCAATAAGATTTTCAAGAGCCAAAATTCTCATACATTCTAGTGTTTTAATACAAGTTTTCAAAAGAGTTTTTAAGCTAAAGATTTGATCTTTATTTGTTTTAAAAGGGTTAGAAAATTCAAAGAAAAGGAAAGTCTTTGGGATTATTTTTGATCTTCAGTTTTATATCAATTCTAGAAGTTTTTCCAAGAGTTTTTCTTTGTGGTTTTGATTTTTAAACTCTTTATTTCTCACACTTGAGCTTATCATTCTATCCTATCTATAGTATCTTTGTTTTAGTGAGAAAATTAGTTTGTGGTTGAGATAGACCACCAAGTTGTATACCTTCCATTGATTGTGATATCCCTCTAGTGAAAGGTGATTGAGTTGTTATCCCTCAAGTGTGAGGTGATAGTGGAAGTGGTATTTGGCTCCCTCTAGTGAGAGGTGGCGATTGTGTTGGATTCCCTCAAGTGTGAGGTGATTGATTTGTTGTTCGGCTAAGTGCCTATCCCTCTAAGTGTAGAGGTGATTTGTTTGTGCCTTGCCTCTAGTGAGAGGTTGTATTAGTTGAGAGAGGAGTTGTGTACTCCCGGTTGTATTTACCCAAATCCTCAGTGGAGGTTCCCTTTGTGGGAAGTCCTGTGTGGACGAGTTAGTGGAAATCCTTCTGTGTGAAGGCGGGGACGTAGAGCTGTGTGCTTGAACCTCGAAACATATCTCGGTGTTTGCGTTTGATCCACTTTCTCTCTCTCTCTCTCTTACATTTGAGCATTGCATCTTATTGTCATATCATATATATGCTTGTGTTGTTTGTGTGCCCATACTTGTGTTTAACTAAGAGAGCTTTACATAGCACCTCAACTCTTATTTAGAGGAATTCAGAGGAGTTAGTCCAGAGCCCTTCACCGGGAATTCGGCTACACTCGTTGGTTACACTAAGTGTGTTGTATTAAGTTTTTAATTCCGCATTATTGTTCATTAGATTAGCCTTACCCCTATTCATCCTCCTCTATGTGTATTTTCAAATCTGGCATTAGATAACATACATTGAACTTTTTCTAGCAAGGTCATGTTCATCTTTTCGGCTACCCCATTTTGTTGTAGTGTTTTCCTTACTGTTAAGTGCCTTTTATGCCCTCATCACAACATAGTTTAAGGAAAGGATCACTCTTATACTCACCTCCGTTATCTGACCAGCGCACCTTGATCTTTTTTCTCGTGCTTTTCTCCATATTCTTCTTCCACTCTACAAACAATTCTAGAACTTCCCTGTTGTGCTTCATGATATATACCCAACATCGCCTAGAATAATCATATATAAAAGTCACAAAGTAGTGGTGACCTCCAATAGATGTTGTCTTGGTAGGTCCCTAAACATTAGTGTGAATATAATTCAGAATTCCCTTGGTGCAGTGAGTCACTATACTGAATTTCACCTTAGTCTTCTTTCCGATGTGCAATGTTCACAAAATTTCAATTTGCAAGTTCTTGCACCTTTCAACAGACCTTGCTTTGTAAGAGCTTGCAAAGATTTTTCTCTTGTATGTTCGAGTCTCATATGCCACAACCTGGTAGAATCATCATCTGAATCTGTAGAAGTCGTCACTTGACGTATAACTGTACTACCCTTCAAGTAGTAGAGAATATTTCAGGAGACGGCCTTCAAAACCACCATTGAGCCTTTAGTCATCTTAAGAACACCATCTCTTATAGATACCTCAAGGCCCAATATTTTCAAAGCATCAACTGAGAAAATATTCTTTTTAAGTTGAGGTACATACCTCACTTTCTTCAATTCCTGCATCATCCCATCAAACATCTTAGTCTGAATTGTACATATTCCTTCCATATTACATGGGGATCATCACGCATAATAATAGAACATTCATCTAACTTCTCAAAGGTAGAAAATCAAACCCTGTTTGGGCATATAAGGTAGCTCCAGTATCTAACATCCACCCAGAGTTTCCTGAATAACCAACAATAGGAGTAGTAATGGAGAAAGAGAATACTGATGAGTCTGAGTCCGATCCACCTGCCTGTGAAGTATTGGCTTGAGTACTAACCACCTGTACGAGTTTGCCCCAGTCTTCTACTCCTTCTTCTTACCCTTGGCCTTTGAACAATTAATCTTCCTGTACCCTAGCTCTTTGGAGAAGGCGCACTGATTTTTTTCCAAATATCTGAAACCTGGCCTGGACTTTGATCTCCCACGATCATCTTGCCCTTCCGATTGGAACTCCTACCTCTTACACCAACGCCTCTACTGATGTACCCTTAGAAGAAGATAGCTTGTCCTGCCCCCTTATTTCATAATTTATAAGAGCAACTGACACATCTCTATAGTTAAGTGTTTGTTTACCATTGATCAAAGTTAGGGTAAAGGTCTCATACTCTTCGTCAGGAAGAGAATTCAGTAGAATCAACACCTTATCCTCTTCTTTGATTTTCACATCCTGTTAACTAAGTCTGTAAGAAACTTAGTGTAGTTATTCATGTGTTCATCAATAGAGAGTCCTCTCTTCAACTGGAAGTGATAAAATCTCCTCTTCAATTGTAAACGCGACTCGATGCTTTTTGTCAGATATTTCTTCTCCAGGATCTCCCACAACTGCCTTACAGATGTTTCATATAACATATGATACTTGAAGTTTTGTTTCAAACAAGACCTTATCAGACCACACGTCGTTCGATTCATTTTGTTTCAATCATGCTCAGAAGTAGTCTTGGGCTTTTTCTCCAACCATAGAGTGTCTTCGAGGTTTGATGCCGTCAATGCATCCATCACCTTACATCTCTACGTCTCAAAGTTGTTCTTGCCATCAAACTTCACCACATCAATTTTCAATGGATGTGATTCATGGTTTTCACCATAGATATATTATCTCCAACCATCTTTTCAATAGATTCCTCAAAATAATGCAGAAAACAAACGAAGTTAGATAAAAAAACTAAATAAAGAAAGAATCTTTACCTCAAAGTGAAACCTAGTAGAGTTTCTGAAAAGATCTACTCTACCAAATTTGATTCTTTGAGCAATTCAAATGTTGTTTTGAGATCGACTACGATCTCACAAACAGCTCTGCTTCGAGATCGATACACGATCTCCACCAAACAGCAACAATGCTCTTGGAATCGACATACGATACCACGATGAACCTGGGATGCTCTGATACCATTTGTTGCGTGCCGAGACAACAACCAATAAGAAAACCTCAACCAAAAGAAAGAGATACACCAGAGAAGTACCCAAAAGATAAGAACAATTAAATAAGAGAGAAAGCTAAAACACATTATTTAACGAGGGTTCAGCAATTTGCTTACATCCTCAGGGCAAGGGGGGAGAGAGATCTTATTGATTCAATAATCAATTACAAGTTATAATTCAAAGGGGCTATACTCCTTAGTTTATAACCAGAGAGTCCTAGACTTTTAGAAAACTACAATTGGATTAGACTCCGGATTAGAAACGGAGTTCGAATTCTAATAGGACCAGCAGATCCATCTGTCGTCGACCGAATCCTTCTTTCGGTCGACCGAGCAGTCAACCGAAACAAGGCTCGTGCCAGTTGGTCGACCGAGCTGCTGCTATGCATTTGTTCATGCTAGTCAACCGAGCGGTCGACCGACCTCTGTTCTGACTGCATATGGACTGCGTTCTCACTCTTTTTGGACTCCAATCTCTGTACTATCTCTTCCGATGAGATAATAAATAAACAAAAAAAAAAAAAAAAAACTCTTCCATCAAGTTTTTATCTCCTCTCTCCATACAAGCACAACTTTTGACTTGATCATTTATAACAACTGAGAAGTTAGGACCGGGATAATTGAACAAGGTAGTTATTAATGGACGACAAGATGAAAGGAATTGAACTGATTAATTGTTAAAGTTACATAAAAGTATAAATCTCAAATGCAAACTTTGTCGATTACATGAGATAATTACATGTAAACATGGATACACTAATTGGCGACTTCTTAAGTCAGTGCTTGAAGCCAAAACCTATATTGCATTGGTAACATGTCGTGGAAGATTTGGAGTAATCCAAGCATGAAAATTTTACATGATTATGTGAAAAATAGTTGCCTTCGTGTCACAAAACAATCATCTAATCATTGATCTCTCCCAATTCTTGGTGAAGAAATGACTTCATCTCTGCTCCTGGCTAAGAGTCTGGCAATCTGAAGCTGGGTGTTGGCAATGATCTCAGTCCTTTTGAGATCCATCTCTCCCTTGCTTGCTTCTGCTTCAGCTCTAAGTTTCTCCACTTCCCTCATGGCTTCCATTCTCGCCAGCTCCACTCTCAATATCACTTCGGCGAGCCATTGGATGCTCTCCACAACCTCCCACCCCACTTCCTTTGCTCTCTTCCTCTTTTCCTTCTTCCTCGTCTCTAGATTCTCCTTCGATGAGTCGCATGATGGCGCATTTTGATCTGATTCTTTGTTCATTTCAGTTGGTTGCAGTCTTTCTCCTCCTCTTGTGTGATTCTCCTGAGACAAAATATATATTATGTATTCAGTAAACACACTCTTAACTCCGCGAGGCCATGGAAACGGGACAATCATGGTATAAATTCAAACTTTATGCAGGTTTGAGCATTTTAGTGAAGGGATAAATTCACGGAAAAGTTTTCCATTTTTAGGGTTTTCAAAAGTTACATTTGAAAATTAAATACCTCAAAGAATGGACTCACACCAAATTATTGGTAAAAGGCATTCAACTATTAATTTCACAAATAAAATTGGCGCAAGTCTATTCTCAGAAATATTTCTTTTTCTAATTGTATTTGTAATTAAGGAAACAGCATTCAGCTATTTTAATTAACTTTTACATCTCTATTTCTTCTCTGGACACACATCATAAAATCCTAAAATTAATGATGTGTTTAGTTTATTTCTCGATGCAGAAACAGAAAACAAATATTAGAAAAAGGACTGTTTACGCGTTTCTATTCGAATACTTATTCTTATTTGTGTATTTATCTAGAATTAGTTAATGCCTACTTCCCAATTATGTATTCTAATTAAATATTGAAAAATATTATTCTAATTTTAAATACAGTTAAAAAATATACATTGCCATGTTGATCTCTGGAGTTGGTACTACTTGCAGAGAATGCTGTTTCATTAAAAAGTAGATAATTGAACATTATGTTTTTTTTTTTATACCATCAGTTATTTTACACCTAGCACTAATTACCCCTTTATTTTCAAATTTTGCAACCCATGACTATGTTCGATGCTTAGTTTGCACATTTCATCTGAACATGTATTACTTAAACCCCAAATTGTATAAAATCTACGCTGATCAAAGAACTACTAGTATTTTGTCGAAAAGAAAAAGACACCAAGCTCACTTGAGCTGCAGCTGCGGCAACCCCATTAGGCTCCGCCGACTGTGACGTCTGAGCTCCAGCAGCGGGCTTCTCGTCAACAACCACCAATGCAGCCGGCCGCAACGTCGTCGACGAACCCCTGCACCGAACCAGCCCATCAAGCTTGGGAAACAGCGGCCACCTGGACCCGCTCCCTGCCGCAACCTCATTCCTGTACCTCTTCTTCATCGACTCGATCTTGTTCTTACACTGCGTTGCCGTCTTCGCAGAGCCGGCTGCCCTCAATGACACCTTGCGGGCCACGTCCTCCCAGTCCTGCCCCTTGAGCTTGGTCCGATTCCGGAGCACCCATTTCGATTCGTATGCTTTTAGCAAGCAACCAACGGCCCCCTCGCTCCACTCGTCTCTCTTCAGACGGTCACCGCCGCTGGTGCCTAGGCCAAGCCTCGACGGGGACTTGAAGGGCACTTGGTCCTCTCCTGCATTTTGCTCCTCCATGATTTCTGCAGGCTTCAGCGTGTTTTGGGCCCATGGATGAGAGATATTTAGTCGTAGTGGGAAGGGCAAAAGTAGGTTCTTGTGGATCGTCAAACGGGGTGATGGTGATGATGGTATTTTTGCCTTTTTGAGGGGTTGGGGATTTGTTTAGCACTTGACGTGGTGGGTTTGGATGTGTGCTTTTTGCGGTTAGCGTGGAAATGAGGCGACATATTGATAGAGAACCTCCAACTCCATCTCCACCAACCCCGTCGTTAAGGTCGAACTGTCAAGCACTTGGGCACGCCCAGTGGCTGACTCACTCACTATCTCAGGTTCTCAGCTGCTGCGAAAAAGAAGATAGATGCCTGGGGCATGACGTAAGTATTCTGAGGGCCTCATATTTATTAGAGAAGAATACAGATTCAGGTGAAGATATTAAAAGGTTCAGAGATCATGCGCGGATATGTACAAGAGTTATGCATGTTATAAGTCAACTAATAAGTCTATTAGTCGATGTATGATTTAGCCTAGTTGACTAGTGCTAGCCAATCCAAAATTGGGGTTCTTGGATTTTGTCAGAGTAGCCGATTAATAAATAGGTATAGTCGACAAATTCGTGTTATTAGTCGACTTATACTAAGGCCTAGTCGACGAGAGTCGGATTCTAACAGTTTTCAAATCTGGTTCTATTTTCAGTTTGGATTGGACTCAGGTAACAATCTGTATGCTCTGATACCAATCGTTGTGATTTCAAGGGAGGACGACCCCACAACCGGATCGACTAGGGCGGCGCAGCGGATACGAACATATGATCTACTAAGGCAACTTGAAGAAGAGAAGAAGAAGATATTCTAAAATAAATAGAAAGCCAACACATAATATAACGGGGTTCTACCGATTAAACAGATTGTGTGTACGTCCACGGGAGAATGGGGAGAAACTTTATTAAAACTTTAGAGGAGTACGATAAGAATTACTCACACCTCACGCTGAGAAGCTACAAGCCCTTCATGGCCGCCAATAACACGAACCCTTGTGGCTAAGCTTCTCTCACGAATTTCTCACCTATATGAATTACACCCTTAGAAATTATAAATTCATGGGATTCTTTTGGAATGCATTGAAAGACACCCCTAAGGGGTTATTTATAGATCATAAAACTTTCCTATTCCTAAACAAACTCCTTCAATCAAAATAAAGAAAATTTGAATCCAACTCGAACTCAAAACACTTTCAATTAGAATAAAGGAAATTTGAATCCAACTCGGACTTAAAACAGATTCAGAAAAAGAAACTGTCAAATCTGACATTAATTGACTACCTTCATGATGTATTCACATCATAATCTTAACAATCTCCTCCTTGACTTGAATATGTCCAAGTCTGAGAATAGCCACCATGCTCCATGTGCTCACATCCACACATAATTGAACAAACTTAACTTTATCTCTATCTCACTCCCTCTTCTCTATAACCCCCTCATGGGGTTCACATCTTGATTAGGTCGAATAAGTTCAGGCCCAACCTAAACTTTATTATCCAATGATCTCCTTGACCTACACAAGATCTATGAGAATTTACTCCACCATAAGAATAACGATCTGGACTACCTTGTTGCGCGCCTAATCCTAATCTCCCTTCGGGGTACAATTGAACATCCGAGCTCGAATCCATCGTACTCTCCAATTGTTTCACAATCACCAATTTTGAAGCCGAGGATAACTGCAATCCACCAACTGTAACCTCCGAATTCCGCAACATATACACATTGCCGACACGTTCGACTTAAAACATCACATAGGCCTCTTTGAAAACTTTCATAAGATCACCTTTCAAACTGAAACAAAACCCTTCTCTATGTGGGCTCTAAGAGAGATGAGACTGTACCTTGATTCGGGAACATGACAAATGCCTTAAAGAATAGTGATGCATTCATCATGAGACTGAAACTGGATTGTTCCTTCGCCAATCACCATACTTGTAGCAGAATTCTCCATGAAAACTTCTCCCTTTTGAACTAAAGTGTATAAAGAGAACATCTTCCTATTGGAACCGATATGCTGTGAACATCCAGAATCTATAACCCATCTATCTTTGTTACCAACTGGTCTGTCTGTAACAGATAGAACATCGTACTGTTCTTCATCTCCTTCAACTAGTTCAGTGATATTAGCATCTGGTTGTTTTTTCTTTCGAAGCCAACACTCAGATCTAATGTGCCCCTTCTTGTGACAATAGTTGCATGTCAAATTCTTGTGTTTTGAATTACCCACGGAACTTCCATTATTACTCTTATCCCTTGAATAATAAACTTGCCTGGAATCATTATGATGAGACTCATCCGTCAACTCAGTGTCAATTTTGTCCTTGTTGAGCAGATACTCCTTAACCTCATTGACCTTGATTGTTGATTTGCCTTTATAGAATATAGCTTCCCTAAAACTCTTATATGAAAAAGGTAAAGAACATAGTAATAGAAGTGCTTGATTCTCATATTCTATTTTAACCTCTATCTTATCTAGATCATTATTAATAGAGAAAAATTCTGTAATGTAAGGCTTGATAGGTGTACCGTCATGCATGCGGAGAAGAGACGCTGCTTCAGAATCAACCGATTCACCAACGAATTCTTCAGATAGTGGTCCTGAAGTCGCTCCCACAGCGAGAACGTTGTTTTCTCCATAGAAAACTCATCCAACACTTCATCCCAAAGTAAAGTTGAATAGCTATCAAGTCTTTCTCATCCAACTCCTGTCAAGTTTCTTCCTTCATTTCTTGAGGCTTTTTCTCCCTCCCGAGTAGTGCTTTTTTAAACCCGCTTTGGGTAAAAATGGCATTCATCCTAATCTGTCTCCTGCTGAAATTGATATTGATATCAAACTTCTGAATGTTAAACTTGATCACAGATATCTTCAAGTTACCTTGCTCTGATATCAATTGTTGGGAAGCAATCTGTATACTCTGGTACCAATTATTATGATTTCAAGAGAGGACGCCCCCACGACCGGATCGACTGGGGCAGCGCAGCAGATACGAATAACAGGATCTACTAAGGCAACTTGAAAAAGAGAATAAGAAGATATTCCAAAGTAGATAGAAAGCCAACACATAATATAACGTGGTTCCATCGATCAAACAGATCGTGTTTACGTCGACGAGAGAAGGTGGAGAAATGTTATTAAAACGTTGGGAGAGTATAATAAGAATTACTTACACATCATGTTAAGAAGTTACAATCTCTTGATGGCCGCCAAGAACAGCGAGCCTTTGTGGCTAAGCTTCTCTCATGAATTTCTCACCTAGATGAATTACATCCTTAGGAATTTCAAATTCATGGGATTCTCTTGGAATACATTGAAGACCACCCTTAAGGGGTTATTTATAAACCATAGAGCTCTTCTAGTCTTAAACAAATTTCTTTAATCAGAATAAAGGAAACTTGAATCCAACTCGAACTCAAAACAACTTCAATCAAATAAAGAAAACTTGAATCCAACTCGAACTCAAATAGATTTAGAAAAGAAAACTGCCAAATCCGACATTAATTGACTACCCTGATGGCGTATTCATGTCACCATTTTACTCCTCCAAGATTCTGCTGGCTTCAGCGTGTTTTGGCCCCATGGATGAGAGATATTTAGTCGTAGTGGGAAGGGTAAAAGTAGGTTCTTGTGGATCATCAAATGGGGTGGTGATGATGATGGTATTTTTGGCTTTTTTGGGGGTTGGGGATTTGTTTAGCATTTGACATGGTGGGTTTGGATGTGTGCTTTTGTCGGTTAGCATGGAAATGAGGCAACATATTGATAGAGAACCTCCAACTCCATCTCCACCAACCCCGTCGTTGAGGTCGAAGTGTCAAGCATTTGAGCACGCCCAGTGACTGACTCACTTACTATCTCAGGTTCTCAGCTGCTGCGAAAAGGAAGATAGATGTATGGGGCGTGGTGTAAGTATTTTGAGTGCCTCATATTTATTAGAGAAGAATCAGATTCAGGTGGAGATATTAAAAGGTTCAGAGATCATGCACGGATATGTACAAGAGTTGTGCATGTTATAAGTCGACTAATAAGTCTATTAGTTGAGTTATGATTTAGCCTAGTCGACTTATACTTGAGAATAGTCGACTAGTGCTAGCCAATCCAAAGTCGGGGTTCTTGGATTTTGTCAGAGTAGCCAATTAATAAATGGGTATAGTCGACAAATTCATGATATTAGTCAACTTATACTAAGGCCTAGTCGACGATAGTCGGGTTCTCGCAGTTTTCAAATCTGATTCTATTTTCAGTTTGGATTGGACTCAGGTAACAATCTGTATGCTCTGATACCAATTGTTGTAATTCCAAGGGAGGACGCCCCCACGACCGGATCGACTAGGGCGACGTAGCGGATACGAACCATATGATCTACTAAGGAAACTTGAAGAAGATAGGAAAAAGAGATTCTAAAGTAGATAGAAAGCCAACACACAATATAATAGGGTTCTACCAATTAAACAGATCGTGTGTACTGTAGGCTGTCCAAAAATCATTAAAAGACAAGCTATTAAAAAAGGCAGAGTTTCAGGTTCTAGACGCAGGACTAATGATGGCCATCCGCGTCTCAGCATCAAGGCACGTGGGCTCAACACCCGCTTCTCAGCATCAAGGCGCGTGGGCTCAACACCCGCGTCTCAGCATCAAGGCGCGTGGGCTCAACACCCGCGTCTCAGCATCAAGGCGCGTGGGCTCAACACCCGCGTCTCAACCTCAGGGCGCGAGGGTCCAAGGCCCACGTCTCGGTTATAACCGCCCTGGTTATGGGGCCAGTCACCGCCCACATAGCGGGGAAGTTAGCCCTCATTGTGGAGCACTTTTATGGGGCACGTTCACCCCTGAAACCTCTATAAATAGCCGCCGCTATGAGGAATGGACGAAACAAGAAACAAGAGATAGACAACAGACTACACGCAGGCAGACAGAGAGAGAAGCAAGAGAGAGCTCAACTCTTCAGCAAGCTTGCTGCGTACAAGTTGCTCTTTGCCTACCTTCTCTTTGAGAGTTTTGGTAGACAGAGCTGTGTTACTCCTTCTACCAGCCGAAGAGAAGATCCCCGAAGGTCTAGACGGTCACCCGGTCAACGGAGAACAAGATTCACTCTCCATCGCCACTCGAAGAACCCAGCCTTAAACAAAAGGAGGATTCAAGGCTCAACATCCTCCCTCCCTTGTAACCGGAATACTAGTCCGTTGTAATTTTTCAATTTGATTCAAGGAAATCTTACTTCGAGCTCGTACCTTCTCCGTGTGCGTACATGTACGTCCACGGGAGAAGGGGAGAAACTTTATTAAAATTTTAGGGGAGTACAATAATAATTACGCACACCTAACGCTGAGAAGCTACAAGTCCTTCATGGCCGCCAAGAACAGCGAACCCTTATGGCTAAGCTCCTCTCGCGAATTTCTCACCTAGATGAATTGCACCCTTAGGAATTAAAAATTCATGAGATTCTCTTGGAATACATTGAAAGCCACCCTAAGGGGTTATTTATAGACCATAAAACTCTTCTAGTCCTAAACAAACTCCTTCAATCAGAAAAAAGAAAATTTGAATCCAACTCGAACTCAAAACGCCTTCAATCAAAATAAAAGAAATTTGAATCCAACTCAGACTCAAAATAGACTAGAAAAGAATTGCCAAATCTGACATTAATTGACTACCTTTATAAAATATTCACGTCATAAACCTAACAATCTCCCCGTTGACTTGAATACGTTCAAGTCCGAGAATAGTCACCATGCTCTATGTGCCCGCATTCACGCACAATTGAACAAACTTGACTTCATCTCCATCTCACTCTCACTTCTCCATAACCCCCTCATGGGGTTCACATCTTGATTAGGTCGAATAAGTTCAGGCCCAACCCGAACTTTATTATCCAATGATCTCATTGATCTACACAAGATCTATGCGAATTTGCTCCACCATAGGAGTAACGATCTGGACTACCTTATTGCGCGCCTAATCACAGTCTTCCTTTGGGGTACAATTTAACATCCGAGCTCGAATCCATCGAAGTCTCTAATTGTTCCACAACTGAAGCACCCCATTCCTAGGATACGTACCCAGATATGTGTCCTGATTTTTTCAACCGTATTAATTCAGTTTTCTTCCTGTATATGTTCATGAGTTGTGATTACTTAAAATTATTGTGTATCGGATCTGTATTCTCAGATATAGAGTAAGCCCTGACCCGGACCAGGAACCCGATACCAGCCTATAGCCCGATTTGACCATTCTGGTGGTCTGATTTGACCAATTTTAGTTTCAAACACTGTTTTCTAATAATTTAGATTTTTCATAATTTTTAAGAATTTTTCAGAATTTTTCTGCAAAATCTCCAAAACCGGTGTTGGTCGGCATCACTGACTGATTCCTAAATTTTTAGTTTTCAAATGGGATTGAATTTTTAAAAACAAATTTCATGGTACTTCTTAGAATTTTATTTTCTATTTAAAACCATTTTTGGGATTTTTAAATTTATCAAAATTTCACCGATTCTGGTGTTGGCCGGTATCGCCAGAAAATTTCAGGATTTTTAATTTGAAAATTATATTGAATTTTTTGAATCTGATTTCACCAAGTATCTTAAAATAATATTTGCTATTTTTGAGAATGTTTCAGAACGTTTCTGAAACAGTCAAAATTTCGCTCTATTAAAATAATAATATTATTTACCGACAATTTCTTTTCTTATTTTTTTCTTTTCTAATCCCCTACTTGGTACTTTTAGAAATTATAATAAATAAATTAGTTAATAATAAAATTTTAAACTATTTTATTTTCTTTTTTTTCTTATTTTTTCCTTTTCTTTAAATTTTCTTTCTTTTTCTTTCTTTACTTTCTCCCCCCTTTGACTTCCCCCCATACCTGCGCCTCCTCCACAGCCGCAGTAGCAACAACAGAGCCATGATGGGCTGCTGCTGCAGCCATCTCCTCCCCCATCCCCCCATTCATCATTTCTTTTTACCTTTTCTTCTCTATTAAACCTTCTTTCTTCCTTTTTTTTTTCCTTCTTCATCCTCATTTCATTTCCCCACCAAACAACCAACCCATCCCCTCCAAATTCACCGCCGCCTCCACCATCACCGCCGTCACCGCCGCACCCCTAGCCTCCGGCCATCCCCTCCCCACAACCCCTCCCCCCATTTCCATCATCACACTTCTCCATTAAAAACTCCCCTCCACTTTCCTTCTCTTTTCATTTCTAATTTCATTCAACTCTAAACTCCTTCAACCAAACTAAACCCATCTTCTCCAAAACACCACGGCCGCCTCAACCACCGGAGCCGCTGCCGCACCACCACCCCCTAGGACGGCCAACCACCTCCCCCACACCTCCTCTCCACTCCACCACCTCCTTCAACCTCCACAACCATTCTCCACCTCCAATTTCAACAAAACCCACCATCACCTCCCTTCCTCCTCCAAAATTCATCACCACCTCCATCAAATTCTCCATTTCCACCACCCCATCATCACCTCCTCCTCCTCCTCTAACTCCCAACCACCACCAATCACCACCACAACTACCATAACCACCACCACCATCAATTACCACCACCTCCTCCATTAACACCAAACAACCACAACACCCCAACTCTACCTCTCCTCCCCTCCCCTTGGGAGCGCGCGCGCGCCCCACCACCACCGGCAGGGCACCGCCGCCGCCCAGGGCTGCCGGCAAGTGGCCAGCCGGCCACCTTCCCCCCACCATTTCTTTTCTTTCTTTCTTTCTTCTTTTCTTTCTTTCTTTCTTTCTTTCCTTTCTTTTCTTTTCTCTTTTCCCTAAATAAAAACTCATTTTTCTACATTCCTAAAATACCCTCCATCTCTCCCTCAAATTACTTCCCTATATTTACAACCATACCCCTCCCCTTTTAATTCCAAATTTATTTCTAAAAATACCATATTCTCTCTCTCTCCTTCCTTTAACTTTCTCTCTCCTCTCTCATTCCCTCTCTAATATTTATTTACATAATATATATTTATGAGTATATATTAATATATACATGAGTTAGTAGCTTGCCTGAACGTGTTTGCGGATTTTTCCCGATTTTGCTCGGTATTTCGTTCCGCTATTAGGCGAGAACATTTCTTACTTTATTACCATTGTTCCTTCTCTAATAATTATTATCTAGCTTTTAATATATGGTGTCTCCTTATGAAAGTTAGAATATGTCATATAAATGATTATCATGCTTTATAAATAGCTTCCGACCATTATTATACTTTGTTGGACTGGTATTATATCGGGTATGCCTAGATCTGCTCCCGCTTTACTCGACTTCGCATAGCTAATTAAAAGATAAATTTATTATTATAAAAATGATAGTGAAGTGTTTGAAATGGTTATGCCGTTCTCCTGTACCATGTTACGTGACCGGTTGATACCTAGTATTTGTTGTTGTGACTCTCACCGATATATTAATTACCTGACCCTGACATGTATATACTGGTACTTGCCATGCTATACTTATTATTTGATATCTGATACCGATACTCGCCATGCTATGCTTATTACTTGATATCTGATACCGGTAATTGCCATGCTATATTTGACCCATGACACATAGAAACGGTACTTGCCATGTTATACTTGATATATGATTTATGACATCGGCACACGGTATTTACACCGATAGTTGATATGTTATATCTGATACGTGATCCACGACACTTGATATCTGACACCGGTACTTGTCATGCTTCACTTGACACTTAAACATACTGCCACCTGGTACCAATACACTTGACCTGATTGGATACTATTACACCGGACACCGTACTTTTTTGCATACTCATGATTATCACTTTTACGGGGACTTGATTATTATACTGTTACCAGACATTTAGTACTCCTGAACTTCTGTACTCCTAAACTCCTGAACCCCTAAAAAAGGGTGACTCCTGATACTATACTCCTGTTGATCTCCGTAATAAGATAACCATGAATATAGGATTACTATAAACACCTTGTGGACATTATCACTGGACAAATTCTAATATTAGACAACTTATACCAGGATGGGGGAAACTGATGAGTACCGATATAGTCTCCATGTTTATGATGGTCTTATAGTGTCACGCGGCCATATACTTGGATTCGACCTGGAGGCCCCAGGCGCTTCCGTGGGGTGTACAGGCACCCCTACTCCCTTGCCTGCCAGTTGTACCATAAGCCTCTGGGCCTATTCCTGTGGGAGCGGTGACATCCTATTCCTGTTCGGGCGTACAATAAGTCCCGGTACCTAGCGATACGTTCGGTTCAGCACCGGATACTCCTTGACCGTTGTTCCGGGCATGTACGGGACCCATTCTAAGCATGGTTCGTCGATCTCCATCAGTTTCCAATAACTTACTCTCCGGTCTGTATACTGAAGTATGTGGGATAGGACACATACCGACGTATACAAATCAGAAGAGTCTTAATAATTTAATAATAACATGCTCCTGATATATGACTAGCTATACTCTTGGTTTATACTGCTCACCACTTAGACATGTGCTATCTTGTAGGATTACTTAATTGATTCCATACTGTTTCATTATTATATTGTGAAGACAAAATCAGGTTATATAAACTCATATTACAATGATGTGATGTATAGGGTATATATATGAGGGTTTTCTTGTTTGAATTATTCTTTCGACGTACTAACCTCACGGATTGGTAATGTGGGCTTATATAACTGATTTTCTTATAGTTGCTTTACTTACTGTCTCATTTCATGTTCATATATGCTCATATTCACGGTATACCTTTCTTGTACACATTTACCTGATATGCACGCCACTTGGCTTTGTTATATGTACTCGCGAGTTGCATCTGACAATCCTGAATTCTCATGTCCAGATCCTAGAGTCTGGACCATGATGACCTTACTGTAGCTGATCAGAGTGCGCAGCGGATCCTCCCGTGGTGATCGGAGTGCAACAGAAGCTCGGACGTCGCCATAGTTCTTCCTCCCAGCTTTTCTCCAGTTTGGCTCTCGAGGTCCCTCTTGGTGCTCGTGAGCACCTCTCAACTTTTGTATATCTCTTCGCATTATGTACTCTAGTATTTGTTGGCCCAGAGGCCTTCCACTCTAGTCTTGATGATGATTAACTCATGTAGTTATGTTTACTAATAATCTTGTGATTTTAGTTTCAGATCATTTAGCAAGATATTAGTTGGTGATTGCTTCAACAAGATGAGTTTTGAAGCCTTCACATGGTGATTCCAGAGCCCGAGCATCAAGATCATACCTTGCACTCGTCAGAGTCTCGCTCGTGGATCACGTTTTGGATCGGGTCGACTTGAAGATGGAAGATCGTCATGAAGACTTAGGTATCCATAGTTTAGTGTGTTTAGATCCATTTGTAAAGATAAGAATAGTTGATATGCTCAAGTACACAACACACACAAGTTTTATGTTTTGGAATTGGTTTTCATGAATAGATTGATCAAAACAAGTTTACTTTGTTTTTATGTATATTAGATGTGCTCTATATACATACATGCTTACATGACTTATACAAACTTAGTTTGACATACCTATATTGGCCCAAAGGCCTATCACCCTAGTTTCGATGATGATCAACTCATGAAGTTATGTTTACTAATGATCTTGTGTTTAATTAGTGACAGATTCATTATCAAGATCTTAGTAGGTGCATAACTCAACAAAGGATAAATACCAAGATTTGGAGCTTGCACGTGTGATCCAAGGAGCTTTTGGATCAAGCTTGTACCAAGTCAAGAAGATGAGAAGCCTTCAAGAGAAGACTTCAAGAAGATGAAGACTTGTGTCTAGGTATAAGATTTTGTTTTTATTTTTAGATAAAATGTAAAGGATAGATAGTTGGTGGATTGCTCAAGTATATATCACACACACACTCTTGATAGAATTGTTTTCATAAAAGATTTTTTAATTTAGAAAAGATTTTCTTTGTGACAAAATACAAGTTTGGCTTTTGGTATTTATCATATACATATCTTTAAATCAAAACCAAGTTTAGAGCTTTATGACAAAAACATAGATATTTCATTATGATTGTGTAGTGGATCATATCCATACACACTATGCCTTAAAAGTATATCTTGTTTTTGTATTTGATGAAGATTTGGAAAAACATGTTTTGAAAAAATATTGTTTTGGAAAATACTGTTTTTATCATGAGCCAAATATTTCTAAGTTACAAAATTAGTCCAATCTTTTATAACATGCCTTGATTTTGTGCAAGCATGTTTGTATATCAAAGTATATTGGTTAAACTATTTTTGTAGATTTTTATGTATTTTATGGGATTTTATTTGAGCCAAAAAGAAAATTGTTTCAGGCTTCGTATAAGTCGACTTGTGACCTTTAATAAGTCGACTAATACAGGAGTCGGCCGACCGGACCAGTCGACCGACGTGCACAAACGTGCACGCCTTGTGTACTAGAGGACGGCCGACCGTGCCGGTCGACCGCTCCAGAGAGCAGAGCTCTCTGAAAAGTTCGGCCGACCGCGCCGGTCGACCGACAGAGAGTTAGACTCTCAGCTCCAGTGGGTCGGTCGACCCAGGCGGTCGACCGTGGCTCCAACGGTCAGAAATCCGACCGTTGGCGGTCGACCGCACCGATCGACCGGCCGCTCTGACAGACCCCAACGGCTAGTTTTCTGGCAGCCTATAAATTGGGGGTTTTGTCATTGTTTTGGTAGAAGATTTGGAGAAGTTTTTAGAGCCAGTTTTTCTCACTCTTTTCAGAAGTTTTTCTCCACAAAATAGAGAGCAAATATTTCCAATCAAAAGGAAAGTTTTATCAAGAGTGTAAAAGAGAATTTCTTGAGTTTTCCTCCACCATCTCTTTCATTGTTTTCTCACACAAACACTTGAGCATCCATTGAGCTATTCATCTTATAGGAGTGTTATTGTGAGAGGATTTTAGGTGATCAAGAGTTGTGATCACCAAAGTTCTACTTTGTTCTTTGAGAAGACGGGCAAGTGTGCTCGTGTTTGTTTAGGGTCCAAGTGTGGACTCGGTGTTTTGAGTTCGGGTGTGAGCTCATTGTTTGAGGTGCGGCCTCGGCGAGCCGGTGGGCTTGCGGTGTGTACGGGACTAGGGAGTCCGAGAACTTGTAGGTGTTGCGGCACCGAGGAAAGATCCATTGGGATCTTGCATAGTGGAAATCCTTCGTGTGTCGAAGGCGGGGATGTAGAGCAAGTGTGCTCGAACCTCGAAACATACCCTTGTGTTTGCGATTGCTCACTCTCTCTCTCTTTGTCTCTTTTATATCTTGCATACTTTTATTGTGCTCATCTTTATATGCTAGATATTCATTTGTGCTTAAATTGATATACTTGCTTGGGTTTGTTTGCTAACACTTGTATTCAACCAAGAGAGCCAACGCGGTACCTCAACCCATTCAAGGGAAATCTAGAGGAGTTTGTCCAGAGCCCTTCACGGGGAATTCGGGAACACTCTTGTGTTATACATAGTGTTTAGTGTAAAAATTTTAATTAGGTCATAATTGCTTTTTGCTTCCGCATCATTTGCATCATTCATCATTAAGTGACCATTAGATTAGCCTTCACCTATTCACCCCCCTCTAGGTGAAACTCTTTCAATTGGTATCAGAGCTTGGTACTCTGATTTGGTCTAACAACCTAGAGTAAAAGATCCTCATTTTTTGGCTAATCACAATATTTTTGTACACACACCATGGACTTCAGTCACCACCCATGTTTGACATTCTTAACATCCATATATGGAAGGTGAAGATGTCCTTGTACCTCAAAGCCCTAGGTTATCATGTTTATCTTGCCATCACTAATAATGATTATTGTTTATATGGTAAAAATATTGAGGCTAATACAAAAGCCCTTAATGCTTTAAAGTCTACCCTAGATGATGTTTATTTATCTAGAGTTGCTAACATTAATTTGGCTTTTGTAGTGTGGAACACCCTCCTCTCCCTTGGCGAAAATGATCAATACTATGCGGGTAGTGATTCGGATGTTGGAAGCGACATCTCCAACAAGTGCTACATGGTCCAAGGGGATAACCCCCTTGAGGTAACTTCTGAATCCGAGGATGAGGATAATAACATGTCATATGAAGAGCTTTCTACATTTTGTCAATTATTGCTTGAAAAATATGACATGATTAAGAATGAAAATAAAAATTTGAAAAAGAATATTGCTTGCATGCATAAAGAACATGATTCATTTAGGAATAACATTGCATGCTTAGAAAAAGAAAATGAAGTTTTGAAAAATGAGAATGTTTCCCTTATGTCTAAATTAAATGATTTGTGTGAAGGGAACACTATTTTGAAGGATAAAATTATTTTGGTGGAAACTCAAAAGGAAGTCGTTTTTCAAGAAAATAAGTCTTTGAAAAAGAAAATTTTTGAAAAAGAAAAAGAAAAAGAAAAAGAAAAAGTTTTTAAAGAAAAGAAAAATGACTCTTTATCTCACATGTCTTTACATGCCACCATTGATGATAGTGAGATTAAGTACTTGAAAAATAGGATTAATTGTTTGAGTTCAACTTTGAACTCGTGTGCATTCAACCATACTAGATTGGAGTCAATGTTTTCAAAGAAACAAACTCCACATGTTCATGCACATCATACCCATTATGCATTTGCTTATGTTGCTCACCATGATCATTCACATACACATAAGCATTCTAAGGTGTACACATGTACACATTGTGGCCGCAAAGGCCATTTAGCAAAGTTTTGTTTGATAGATTACATCATATAAATTTTGCTATGAATAAAATGTTTGGGTTCCTTACAACAAGACTAACCCCCAAGGACCTAAGAAAATATGGGTACCAAAACCCCCACCATTTGCTTTTGATGTAGGTGAGGGCTCTCACAAGACGTGAGAGATTTGGTGCTTGGTGGTGGTTGCAATGGACTTTATGGACACACATTTGGAGCACCGCTATCAAGGAGGTTTTGGTGGGACAACCACCATGTATGGAGCTTTGAAATTGGTAACAATCTCTAAACTCCCTTTTTATTCATGTTCATGCTTGTTCATTCATATTATTTTTAGCATGTTCATGCTTTATGTATTTTTGTGCTTCATGTGGTAAAAACATGCTTAGATGTAGTTTTTATTAAAACTTGTATTATACATGTACAAATAGTGAGTTACACGTGACTTACATATGTTTGCACTTCATGCTCATTTGTACCCACTATATACACGTGTATAGGCTAGTTTTGATGATTCTCATTTATACATGCTTTGCCAATTTCTATGTTTTACTTCATGTATATGTATTTTTAATTCAAATCTAATAAATATATATGTATATCCATTTTGAGTCTCTTGCCTTCATGCAAATACTATTAATAGACTCTTTTATGTTTGGGATATGTATGTGTATTGTTAGGATTGGATAAATCATACATATACCTAGAAGTTGTTTGTTTTAATGAAAAATAATTTTTCATGTTTTTTTGACTTATGATCTTTTTGAGCTTCATTGTCTATTTCATAAAAATGCTATTTACATGATCGTTTAACACTCACACTTTTGTTAAAATCATTTTGAGCCTTATAGACCATGAGTGCTTAAATTTTTGTGTATCTAGTTATGTTTTATGAAAAACATATGATTTCATGTTTTTGAAGGATCTTTAACTAGTTTTTCAAAAATTATTTTAACTAGTTAATTGTTCTTCATTTGGTAGAGTTTTTCAATCAAAGCTTATTTTTCAAATCTATTTTGAAAACCCCTACCATCTATGGGAGGATGGATGGGCGATTATGCCATGTATGCTTCATTGATAAATCTTTTACCTTGTGCATATCAAGGGATGGTAGGTTATGAGATATACACTTGATCTTATTGTTATGTCAATTGGAATCATTGGACTCTTTCAATTGGTATCTAAATTGATAATTTTGTATATACTCATACTTTATTTTCTTATATATATATGTATCAATTTCAATTGGTATACTCATTTCACACATATATATGATTTTTATGTGCTTAACTTTCAATGGCTCACATTCTTAAAAGCACAAAGTTTATGATGGAAAATAAATTTTTGGATCATTATGTTTACCATTGATATCAAAATGCTTCAACTTCATATTTGTTAAATTTCAATTGGTATCAATATGTTTTACGATAATGATTATTTTCAATTAGGTATCTTAAAAATTTGTTTGTTTTACAAAAGCTCTGATACCTTTAAAAATTTTTGTTTAAGAAAAATTAATTAATTAAAAAAAACATTTTGTTGATTTGTATTACCCTTCTTGATCTTTTTGTTTTTGACAAAAAGGAGGAGAAAAATTTGTTTGATTTGATTTTACTTTGACCCCTTTGTTGATGATTGACAAAAAGGGGGAGAAGTATTTTGAAGTATTTGAGTTTATATGCATGTTTTCATTGCTTAAGGGGGAGAAGTATTTGTCTTCCTTGTTATTTATGCATATATGTTTTTGTATTGCAAATAGGAGAAAAAGATTTACTTTGTTTCATCTCCATACTTGCATACATGTTTATGAGCTTCATTGCATATATTTATTATTTTGTGTTATGCATGAGTTAAGGGGGAGCTTCTTTGAAGCTTTACTTTAATCCATGCATATATAACCTCATGAGTTTTGTCATCATCAAAAAGGGGGAGATTGTTGGCCCAAAGGCCTATCACCCTAGTTTTGATGATGATCAACTCATGAAGTTATGTTTACTAATGATCTTGTGTTTAATTAGTGACAGATTCATTATCAAGATCTTAGTAGGTGCATAGCTCAACAAAGGATAAAATGCCAAGATTTGGAGCTTGCACGGTGTGATCCAAGGAGCTTTTGGATCAAGCTTGGACCAAGTCAAGAAGATGAGAAGCCTTCAAGAGAAGACTTCAAGAAGATGAAGACTTGTGTCTAGGTATAAGATTTTGTTTTTGTTTTTAGATAAAATGTAAAGGATAGATAGTTGGTGGATTGCTCAAGTATATATCACACACACACTCTTGATAGAATTGTTTTCATAAAAGATTTTTTAATTTAGAAAAGATTTTTCTTTGTGACAAAATACAAGTTTGGCTTTTGGTATTTATCATATACATATCTTTAAACCAAAACCAAGTTTAGAGCTTTGTGACAAAAACATAGATATTTCATTATGATTGTGTAGTGGATCATATCCATACACACTATGACTTAAAAGTATATCTTGTTTTTGTATTTGATGAAGATTGGAAAAACATGTTTTGGAAAAATATTGTTTTGGAAAATACTGTTTTATCATGAGCCAAATATTTCCAAGTCACAAAAATAGTCCAATCTTTTATAACATGCCTTGATTTTATGCAAGCATATTTGTATATCAAAGTATATTGGTTAAACTATTTTTGTAGATTTTTATGTATTTTATGGGATTTTATTTAAGCCAAAAAGACCAAGTTTTAAATCCCAGAAAATTGTTTCAGGCTTCGTATAAGTCGACTTGTGACCTTTAATAAGTCGACTAATACAGGAGTCGGCCGACCGGACCGGTCGACCGACGTGCATAAACATGCACGCCTTTGTGTACTGGAGGACGGCCGACCGTGCCGGTCGACCGCTCCAGAGAGCAGAGCTCTCTGGAAAGTTCGGCCGACCGCGCCGGTCGACCGACAGAGAGTTGGACTCTCAGCTCCAGTGGGTCGGTCGACCCAGGCGGTCGACCGTGGCTCCAACGGTCAGAAATCCGACCGTTGGCGGTCGACCGCACCGGTCGACCGGCCGCTCTGACAGACCCCAACGGCTAGTTTTCTGGCAACCTATAAATTGGGGATTTTGTCATTGTTTTGGTAGAAGATTTGGAGAAGTTTTTAGAGCCAGTTTTTCCCACTCTTTTCAGAAGTTTTTCTCCACAAAATAGAGAGCAAATATTTCCAATCAAAAGGAAAGTTTTATCAAGAGTGTAAAAGAGAATTTCTTGAGTTTTCCTCCACCATCTCTTTCCTTGTTTTCTCACACAAACACTTGAGCATCCATTGAGCTATTCATCTTATAGGAGTGTTATTGTGAGAGGATTTTAGGTGATCAAGAGTTGTGATCACCAAAGTTCTACTTTGTTCTTTGAGGAGACGGGCAAGTGTGCTCGTGTTTGTTTAGGGTCCAAGTGTGGACTTGGTGTTTTGAGTTCGGGTGCGAGCTCATTGTTTGAGGTGCGGCCTCGGCGAGCCGGTGGGCTTGCGGTGTGTACGGGACTAGGGAGTCCGAGGGCTTGTAGGTGTTGCGGCACCGAGGAAAGATCCATTGGGATCTTGCATAGTGGAAATCCTTCGTGTGTCGAAGGCGGGGATGTAGAGCAAGTGTGCTCGAACCTCGAAACATACCCTTATGTTTGCGATTGCTCACTCTCTCTCTCTCTCTCTCTCTTTGTCTCTTTTATATCTTGCATACTTTTATTGTGCTCATCTTATATGCTAGATATCATTTGTGCTTAAATTGATATACTTGCTTGGGTTTGTTTGCTAACACTTGTATTCAACCAAGAGAGCCAACGCGGCACCTCAACCCATTCAAGGGGAATCTAGAGGAGTTTGTCCAGAGCCCTTCACGGGGAATTCGGGAACACTCTTGTATTATACATAGTGTTTAGTGTAAAAATTTTAATTAGGTCATAATTGCTTTTTGCTTCCGCATCATTTGCATCATTCATCATTAAGTGACCATTAGATTAGCCTTCACCTATTCACCCCCCCTCTAGGTGAAACCTTCAACCTATTCATGTGTTTTATATTTTGGTATTTTTAACAAAACATTATTTTGGAATTAAAGACAAAAACTATGATATATATATATATATATATATATATATATATATATATATATATATATATATATATGTTTCATGTATATTGGACTTATGTCCATATGCAACATGCTTCAATGTGTTTAAATATCATATTTTTGTATTTCAATGTGTTATAGGAAAAATCAGATTTCCTATTGAAAAATCCAAGTTTGACAAAATACAGTTTTTGTTTTTTGGTAAAAATGATAAGACACAAAAATAGTTCAAATTGCTTGATATTTGAGTTGAAAATTTTATCACATGTTTATATATCAATGCAAAATGTTAAAACTATTTTTGGGCATTTTTAGAAGAGATAAAAGAATTTTTAAAATTATTTTTTACCCAGTTTTTGACCCAGACTGTGGCTGACAGGCCAGGTCGGTCGACCGTGCGGTCGACCGACGTGCACAGCCTTGTGCACGTCTGGCAGACACAGTGGGCCGGTCGACCGGGCGGTCGACCGGACCAGAGAGCTTTGCTCTCTGTATCTGGGCGGTCGACCGGGATGCCCCAACGGTCATATTTATGACCGTTGGCGGTCGACCGGCCGGTCGACCGCCAGCCTGTCAGGCTGACAGATCAGCCTAACGGCTAGTTTTTGGAGGAGGCTATTTATACCCCATTTCTTGGGGAGTTTGATAAGATTTTTAAGAAAGAAAAAATAGTGCTTCTCCAGAGTTTATTTTCAAGTTTTCAAAAGTGTTTTGGGCTTTAAACTTCCAATTTGATTTGTGTTTAGGGTTTTGAAAAATCAAAGAAAACTAGGTTTTTGGGATATTGATTTGGATTTTCATTTCTATCATTACAAGAGATTTCCCAAGTAATTTTTCTTTGTTATTTGATTTCCAAAACACTTGTTTTCCACACTTGAGTTTATCTTCTATCCTATTCTATTAGGATCTTTGTTTTGTGGAAAAAGTAAATTGTTTGAGGTTGTGAAAAACCTCCAAGTGTTGTACCCTCCTTGTATTTGTTGTATCCCTCTTTGGTAGAGGTTAATTGGAGTGGTGTTTGCTCCCTCTTTGGTAGAGGCTGAGTTGGTTGGTTTTATCCCTCTAGTGAGAGGTGGAGTTGATTGTATTTGTATCCCTCTTCGGTAGAGGTGATTGTGGTTGTTTGGCTACGGGCTTACCCCTCGGTTGTGAGGTGGTGTTTGAGAGAGGAGTTCAGTACTCCTTGTGTTGTAACAAATCCTCCTCGGTGGAGGTTCCCTCGATGGGAGATAGTGGATTGGAAATCCTTCACGGTGGTGAAGGCGGGGATGTAGAGCTAGGGACTCGAACCTCGAAACATATCTTGTTGTTAGCGTTTGATCCATTGTCTCCTTAACTCTCTCTTTTATTTGTGCAAAGCATCATTCATTTCATACTTTCATATTTGCTTGTGTTGAGCATTGTTTCATATTGCCTATCTCTTATATGCTTGTGTGCTTGTGTGCCTCACTTATACTTAACCACAAGAGCTTCATATAGCACCTCAACCCATATCTAGGGGAATCAAGAGGAGTTAGTCCAGAGCCCTTCACGGGAAATTCGGCTACACTTGTTGGTTGTATTAAGTGTGTTGCAAAATAGTTTTTAGCTTTCGCATTTAGTTTTTAGATTAGCCATATCACCTATTCACCCCCCCTCTAGGTGATTTTAATTGGTATCAGAGCCTACGCTCCTGATATTTAGGTTTAACAACCTAGGAGTGAGATCCTGTTTGCTAATCTATCATTTGCATTTTGCTTGTTTGCACACATATAGTTTACACCCATGGATTGCTTTTCACCTCCCATGTTCGATGTCTCCAACATTGACACATGGAAATATAGGATGTCCATGTATTTGAAGACCCTAGGCTTGCATGTTTTCCTTACCGCTACCAAGAAATGCTATCTTGGTAATAGCAATCATATAGGGGCCAATGCACAAGCCCCTTGAGGCTATTAGAAGCAAGCTTTTAAAAGATTATCGTATGCATGTTTCTAACCTTGATTCCGCCTTTGCAGTGTGGAACAAGTTGACAACCACATCCACCTCCAAGCTTCAATTGCCTATCCAACTGGAGGAGTCTAGTGGAGAATCCGAGTCACAATGCTTAATGGTCCAAGGGAATGACTCCCTTGAGGTACAATCGGAAACTCAACTAGATAGTGATGATTGTGATAGTTCTTCAAATGATTATGTTGATGCCCATGCCTTGAATGAAGAACTATCTATTGTGTGTGAAAAATATTGAAAAAATATAATATTTTGAAAAAGAAAAGTCTAGGCCTTAACAATGAAAATAAAAATTTGCATTCTAAACTTGACATTATTTTGCAAGAGAAAGAGGAGATTTCTAATGAGGGATTCATTAAAATCTCAACTTGATCTTGCCCTAAAAGAAAATAAATTTTTGAAAAATAAAAATGATTGTATTAATATTTTAAAGAAAAATGAAAACTTGTCTTTAAAACTTGATTTTATTGTAAAAGAGAATAATTCTTTGAAAATGAAAATTGTTTCTATTTCAAAAGATTTAGAAAATTGTTTAAAGAAAAATGAAGTTTTGCAAAATAAGATTGATGCACATGTTTGCCATGCTAGGGTAGTATCTCACACTTCACCTATTGCATGCCACACTTCTTCTTTGATTGATAATGATATAAATGTTTTGAAGAAGAGTGTTGATTGTTTGGGCTCCACTTTGAGCCATTGTGTTTCAAACCATACACGTTTGGAATCTTTGTTTCGAAAGAAACAAGTTCCATCTATTATGCATGCACACCCTCCACGGCATACACATGCTCCTCACGGACACCATCATCACTTGTATGCTCATGTGTACACTTGTACACATTGTGGACATAAGGGCCACCTTGCTAATTTTGCTATGATAGAATACATAATGTTAATTTAGCAAATAATTTTGTTTGGGTTAGAGAAGGTACTAACGCCCATGGACCCAAAAAGATATAGGTACCAAAGACCACCTCTATTGTTTATGATGTAGGTGTGGGCTCTCACATGACGTGAGAGTATAGGTACCTTGGAGTGGATGCGTTCCGAGCTTCATGTGGACTATTTGGATGCATCACTTTCAAGGGATGTTTGGTGGGAAGACCACCTTGTCTTGGAGACATGGAGAGTTGCCTCTTCGGTTTTGGTAACAATCCTTTACTCCCATTTATATTTACATGCTTTCATATCATTGTTTATAGCATGTTTTGATGTTTATAGATTATTATGATAATGTCATGATTATTAGATCCTTGACATACATGTATAGTTTTTGAGACACCCATGTTTAATATGGATCATTATTTTAGTGTTCTCACCTTTGTTTGGCTATCATGTTTATCATAGCTCTAATTACATGTGAATTTACATAATAATCATGTTTATATTTATCATGTTAATTTATATCTTGTTTTGATGCTTCATGATTTGAATATATGTTTAAAATGTTAGTTTTCAATAAGACTAGGTATATATTTGTGCATATAGTGGGCCACAAATAAATCTATACATGTTTGAGCTTGAATGCTTATTTGAACCCATTAGATGTGCTAGTATAGTCTAGTTTTGATGATCCATGCATTTTAAACTTGTAATCCCATTTTTGAATTTGTTTTATGATTTCTTGTTAACTTCATTTATATGTCCATTTTATCCAAATTAATTATACATATACATCTCCTTGAGCCACGTGCCTTCATGCATTTATTTTTTGTGGACTCGTTGTGTTTGGATATGTATGTATACTTTAGTTTGTACATGACATACATATGCCTTGAAGATTAAATAATTTTGATGATTTTCATGTTTTAAAGGAATTCAAATTGAGCTTAATTGAACATTTTTCATGATTATGATCTTCACATTTTATTTTTGCACTCACCTCTATTGTTTGCTCATGTTTTGTTTACATGAGTCATATTTATGTTTCATTGAATTAGATTGTTGGATATCATGTGGATTTCATGTTTTATGAAAAATTATTTTGATTTATTCCTTACTTGAAGGATTTCGTACTAGTTAACAAGTTTTTCATTTTAACTAGTTCGAATTCTTCATTTTGGTAGAAGTTTTCAACCAAACCTTATTTTCAAATCTATTTTTGAAAACCCCTTCCGACAATGGGCGGTTGGTTAGGAGATCATACTCATGTATGCTTTATAGTGAAAATCATTTTAAACTTGAACATGATTGGGAGGATAGGTTATATGAGATATACAGTTGATATTATTGTTGTTTCAATTGGTATCATTGGATTCTTTTAATTGGTATCAATTTTGACCTTTCTTGTATACTCATATATGTTTGTATGTATGTATGCTTTCAATTTCAATAGTATCAATTTCGATTGGTATTAAATTTTTCATACATATATATTTTGTTTATGCTTAGCTTGTATGTTTAAATGAATATCATGTTTTCAATTGATTAGTTTTCATTTGGTGTCCTTAAACAAGCTTATGCATGTTTTTAGTTGGTTTTTCATAAAGGGGGAGAAAACTCATATTTTAGTTTTCAATTGGTATTTTGTTCCCTTATTTTATGATAGAAAATAATAATTTCAATGATATCATATGTTTAAAATGAACAATTATTTCAATTGGTATCAGGATGTTGTTTTCATTTTTTAAATTGGTATCAAGAGGCACTTCATTGACATATTTTTTAATTGGTATCATGTTTAATGTCACCCATATTGACTTTGTTTTTTTTTAGACAAAAAGGGGGAGAACATTGTTTTTATTGTTTTGACCCTTTTGTTGATTCTTTGTTTCGAACAAAATGGGGAGAAAAATTTATTGTTTTGGTTTTTACCCCTTTGTTGATGATTGACAAAAAGGGGGAGAAAGATGTTGAGTTTTATATGCATATTTATGTGTTGCATATATTAAGTTTAATTGGTATCTAGAGCATGTTTTGTTTTTTTAAATTCATTTGGTATAAGAACATGTTTTATTGTTTTATGCATATCTATGCATGTTTCGTGTTTAATATTTATTGCATATTTATGTTTATTTGCTATGCAAGAGTTAAGGGGGAGCTTCTTTGAAGCTTAACTTTAATCCATGCATTTATAACTCCATGAGTTTTGTTATCATCAAAAAGGGGGAGATTGTTGGCCCAGAGGCCTTACACTCTAGTTTTGATGATGATTAACTCATGTAGTTATGTTTACTAATAATCTTGTGATTTTAGTTTCAGATCATTTAGCAAGATATTAGTTAGTGATTGCTTCAACAAGATGAGTTTTGAAGCCTTCACATGGTGATTCCAGAGCCCGAGCATCAAGATCATACCTTGCACTCGTCGGAGTCTCGCTCGTGGATCACGTTTTGGATCGGGTCGACTTGAAGATGGAAGATCGTCAAGAAAATTAAGGTATCCATAGTTTAGTGTGTTTAGATCCATTTGTAAAGATAAGAATAGTTGATATGCTCAAGTGCACAACACACACAAGTTTTATGTTTTGGAATTGTTTTCATGAATAGATTGATCAAAAACAAGTTTACTTTGTTTTTATGTATATTAGATGTGCTCTATATACATACATGCTTACATGACTTATACAAACTTAGTTTGACATACCTATTCATGTGTTTTATGTTTTGGTATTTTTAACAAAATATTATTTTGGAATTAAAGACAAAACTATGATATATATATGTTTCATGTATATTGGACTTATGTCCATATGCAACATACTTCAATGTGTTTAAATATCATATTTTGTATTTCAATGTGTTTTAGGAAAAATCAGATTTCCTATTGAAAAATCCAAGTTTGACAAAATACAGTTTTTGTTTTTTGGTAAAAATGATAAGACACAAAAATAGTTCAAATTGCTTGATATTTGAGTTGAAATTTTTATCACATGTTTATATATCAATGCAAAATGTTAAAACTATTTTTGGGGATTTTTAGAAGAGATAAAAGAATTTTTAAAATTATTTTTTACCCAGTTTTTGACCCAGACTGTGGCTGACAGGCCAGGTCGGTCGACCGACGTGCACAGCCTTGTGCACGTCTGGCAGACACAGTGGGCGGGTCGACCGGGCAGTTGACCGGACCAGAGAGCTTTGCTCTCTGTATCTGGGCGGTCGACCGGGATGCCCCAACGGTCATATTTATGACCCTTGGCGGTCGACCGGCCGGTCGACCGCCAGCCTGTCAGGCTGACAGATCAGCCTAACGGCTAGTTTTTTGAGGAGGCTATTTATACCCCATTTCTTGGGGAGTTTGATAAGATTTTAAGAAAGAAAAAATAGTGTTTCTCCAGAGTTTATTTTCAAGTTTTCAAAAGTGTTTTTGGGCTTTAAACTTCCAATTTGATTTGTGTTTAGGATTTTGGAAAATCAAAGAAAACTAGGTTTTGGGATATTGATTTGGATTTTCATTTCTATCATTTACAAGAGATTTCCCAAGTAGTTTTTCTTTGTTATTTGATTTCCAAAACACTTGTTTTTCACACTTGAGCTTATCTTCTATCCTATTCTATTAGGATCTTTGTTTGTGAAAAAAGTAAATTGTTTGAGGTTGTGGAAACCTCCAAGTGTGTACCCTCCTTGTATTTATTGTATCCCTCTTTGGTAGAGGTTGATTGGAGTGGTGTTTGCTCCCTCTTTGGTAGAGGTTGAGTTGGTTGATTTTCTCCCTCTAGTGAGAGGTGGAGTTGATTGTATTTGTATCCCTCTTCGGTAGAGGTGATTGTGGTTGTTTGGCTACGGGCCTACCCCTCGGTTGTGAGGTGGTGTTTGAGACAGGAGTTCGGTACTCCTTGTGTTGTAACAAATCCTTCTCAGTGGAGGTTCCCTCGGTGGGAGATAGTGGATTGGAAATCCTTCACGGTGGTGAAGGCGGGGATGTAGAGCTAGGGGCTCGAACCTCGAAACATATCTTGTTGTTAGCGTTTGATCCATTGTCTCCTTAACTCTCTCTCTCTCTCTCTCTCTCTTTTATTTGTGCAAAGCATCATTCATTTCATACTTTCATATTTGCTTGTGTTGAGCATTGTTTCATATTGCCTATCTCTTATATGCTTGTGCGCTTGTGTGCCTCACTTATACTTAACCACAAGAGCTTCATATAGCACCTCAACCCATATCTAGGGGAATCAAGAGGAGTTAGTCCAGAGCTCTTCACGGGAAATTCGGCTACACTTGTTGGTTATATTAAGTGTGTTGCAAAATAGTTTTTAGCTTTCGCATTTAGTTTTTAGATTAGCGATATCACCTATTCACCCCCCCTCTAGGTGATTTCAGTATTTTCTAATGATGTACTATTCCTATAATATTGTATCGCTTAATGTGATAACCATGTACTTGTACTATTCTGTTGGAATGTATATTACCACTGTGCTTTTACCTCTGATTCTTGCATGTACTAAAGCTTAGCGTATATACGTGAGGGTATTTTCGACCTGCGTATATACGTCGCAGTGTCGTCTCCGTGCTCGTCGGATCGGGCGCCACAACATCGCTTTTGAAGCTGAAGATAACTGCAATCCACCAACTGTAACCTCTGAATTCAGCAACATATACACATTGCCGACACGTTCGACTTGAAACATCACATGGGCCTCTTTGGAAACTTTTATAAGATCCTCTTTCGAACTGAAACAAAACCCTTCTTTATGTGGGGCTCTAAGAGCTATGAGATTGTACCTTGATTCGAGAACATGATAAACGCCTTAAAGAATAGTGATGCATCCATCATGAGACTGAAACTGGATTGTTCCTTCGCCAATCACCTTACTTGTAGCAGAATTCTCCATGAAGACTTCTCCTTTTTGAACTGAAGTGTATGAAGAGAACATCTTCCTATTGGAACCGATATGCTGTGAATATCTAAAATTTATAACTCATCTATCTTCGTTACCAACTGGTCTGTCTGTAATAGATAGAGCGTCGTATTATTCTTCATCTCCTTCAACTAGTTCAGTGAAATTAGCATCTGGTTATTTCTTTTTTCGAAGCAACACTCAGATCTAATGTTTCCCTTCTTGTGACAATAGTTGCACGTCAAATTCTTGTGTTTTGAGTTACCCGCGGAACTTCCATTATTACACTTATCCCTTGAATAATAAACTTGCCTGGAATCATTATGATGAGACTCGCCCGTCAACTCGGTGTCAATTTTGTCCTTGTTGAGCAGATACTCCTTGACCTCATTGACCTTAATTCTTGACTTGCCTTTATAAATGATAGCTTCCCTAAAACTCTTATATGAAAAAGGTAAAGAACACAGTAATAAAAATGTTGATCCTTATATTCTATCTTAACCTCTATCTTATCTAGATCATTAATATTAGAGAAAAATTCTGTAATGTGAGACTTGATATGTGTACCTTCTCGCATGCAGAGAAGAAAGAGACGCTGCTTCAGAATCAACCGATTCACCAACGACTTCTTCAGATAGTGGTTCTAAAGTCGCTCCCACAGCGAGAACAATGTTTTCTCCATAGAAACTTATCCAACACTTTGTCCGCAAAGTAAACTTGAATAGCTATCAGGGCTTTCTCATCCAACTCCTGTCAAGTTTCTTCCTTCATTTCTTGAGGCTTTTTCTCCCTCCCGAGTAGTGCTTTCTTCAACCGCTTTGGGTAAAAATGGCGCTCACCCTAATCTGCCACCTGCTAAAATTGATATTGATATCAAACTTCTGAATATTGAACTTGATCACAGACATTTTCAAGTTACCTTGCTCTGATACCAATTATTGAAAAACAATCTGTATGCCCTGGTACCAATTATTGTGATTTCAAGGGAGGTCGCCTCCACGACCGGATCGACTGAGGAGACACAGCAGATACGAACAACAGGATCTACTAAGGCAACTTGAAAAAGAGAAGAAGAAGATATTTTAAAGTAGATAGAAAGCCAACACATAATATAACGTGGTTCCATCGATCAAACAGATCGTGTTTATATCCACGAGAGAAAGGGAGAAATTTTATTAAAATGTCATGGGAGTATAATAAGAATTACTTACACATCATGCTAAGAAGTTACAATCCCTTGATGACCGCCAAGAACAGCGAACCCTAAGCTTCTCTCATGAATTTCTCACATAGATAAATTACACCCTTAGGAATTACAAGTTCATGGGATTCTCTTAGATTACATTGAAGGCCACCCCTAAGGGGTTATTTATAAACCATAGATCTCTCCTAGTCTTAAACAAACTCTTTCAATCAGAATAAAGAAAACTTGAATCCAACTCGGACTCAAAACACCTTTAATCAGAATAAAGAAAACTTGAATCCAACTCAGTCTCAAAATAGATTCAGAAAAAAAACTGCTAAATCTTACATTAATTAACTACCTTTATAACGTATTCACGTCATAATCCTAACATGTCCTCTCCTCCATTTTGCTCCTCCATGAGTTCTGCTGGCTTCAGCATGTTTTGGCCCCATGGATGAGAGATATTTAGTCATAGTGGGAAGGGCAAATGTAGGTTCTTGTGGATCGTCAAATGGGGTTATGATGATGATGATGGTATTTTTGGCTTTTTTGGGGGTTGGATATTTGTTTAGCACTTGACATGGTGGGTTTGGATGTGTGCTTTTGGCGGTTAGCGAGGAAATGAGGCAACATATTGATAGAGAACCTCCCTCTCCACCAACCCCGTCATTGAGGTCGAATTGTCAAGCACTTGAGCACGCCCAGTGACTGACTCACTCGCTATCTCAGGTTCTCAGCTGCTGCAAAAAGGAAGATAGATGCCTGGGGCATGGTGTAAGTTATTTTTGAGTGCCTCGTATTTATTGGAGAAGAATACAGATTCAGGTGGAGATGTTACAAGGTTTAGAGATCAAGCACGGATATGTACAAGAGTTGTGCATGTTATAAGTCGACTAATAAGTCTATTAGTCAACTTATGATTAAGCCTAGTTCACTTATACTTGGGTATAATCGACTAATGCTAGCCAATCGAGAGTTGGGGTTCTTGATTTTTGTCAGAGCAATCGACTAATAAATGGATATAGTCGACTAATTCATGATATTAGTCGACTTATACTAAGGCCTAGTCGATGAGAGTCAGGTTCTGGCAGTTTTCAAATCTAGTTCTGTTTTCAATTTGGATTGGACTCAGGTAACAATCTGTATGCTCTGATACCAATTGTTGTAATTTCAAGAGAGGACGCCCCTATGACCAGATCGACTGGGGCGACGCAGCGGATACGAACCATATGATTTACTAAGACAACTTGAAGAAGAGAAGAAGAAAATAGTCTAAAGTAGATAGAAAGCCAACACACAATATAACGCAGTTCTACTGATCAAACAGATCGTGTGTACGTCCACGGGAGAAGGGGGAGAAACTTTATTAAAATTTTAGGGGAACACAATAAAAATTACTTACACCTCATGCTACTTACACCTCATGCTGAGAAGATACAAGCCCTTTATGGCCGTCAAGAATAGCGAACCCTTGTCGCTAAGCTTCTCTCGCGAATTTCTTACCTAGATGAATTACACTGTTAGGAATTAAAAATTCATGGGGTTCTCTTGGAATATATTGAAAGCCACCCCTAAGGAGTTATTTATAGATCATAGAACTCTCATAGTCCTAAGTAAACTCCTTCAATCAAAATAAAAGAAATTTGAATTCAACTCGAATTCAAAATACCATAAATCAGAATAAAGAAAATTTGAATCCAACTCGGACTCAAAACAGATTCAGAAAAAAACTGCCAAATATAAAATTAATTGACTACCTTCATGATGTATTTATGTCATAATCCTAATAATCTCCCCTTGACTTGAATACGTCCAAGTCTGAGAATAGCCACCATGCTCCATGTGCTCGCATCCACGCATAATTGAACAAACTTGACTTCATCTCCATCTCACTCCTCATTTTCATAACGCCTTAATGGGGTTCACATCTTGATTAGGTCGAATAAATTCAGGCCCAACCTGAACTTTATTACCCAATGATTTTCTTGATCTACACAAGATCTGTTGGCCCAAAGGTTACACTCTCTATTTGTTTAAATTTTGATGATAACAAAACACATAGAAGCTATTTGGTACTAATAAGTTGTTTAGAATGAGTTTCAGATTTATACTAGTCATGATGACCTTTCTAAGCTATTGCAAAAAATTATGATGCTAAAAGGCAAATGGCGCAAGAGGACGTTTTCATAGAAGAGAAGGCTCTAGCTTGGTATAACGCAGCTCAGAGACTTCCTTTCTCAGTTTTTATATTTTTTAGTGTGTTAAAGAATAGTGTATAGTGTTGAAGCTCAATATTCCCCACACACAAGATTTTGCACATGATTTTTCTAAAAGATATTCCTCCTATATACAAAATTTTTTAAACATATTCTATTTCTTAGAAACTCTATTTTATATAGTATATCAAGTCTTGGTCAAAATTAATTTGAAAAATATCAAGATCTTCAAAACCATTTTCAAAAGGACTATTTTTGGCCTGTTGCGGTCGACCGGACGGTCGACCGGCTCTGTTTCAGTTCAGAACGGTCGACCGGGCGGTCGACCGCACTTCTGACCGTTTAGGTGCGTGCATGTGTGCACGTTTCCTGGTCGACCAGGCGGTCGATCGGACCCTATTTCGATTGACCGACCTTCGGCCGACTGAAAGCACCCATGTTTCTGCTTGTTATGGTCGACCGGGCGGTCGACCGTGGGCTGGCAACGGTTATATTTTTTGAAAAACCGGTCGACCGGCCGGTCGACCGTGAGCTTGATTTCAGCCCTAACGGCTAGTTTATTAAACACGTTTTAAAACGTGATTTTCTTCTCTAAACGAATTTGAGGGCTGGATTTGGGTCTAATCTTTCCTATTTTTTCATTATAACAGTTTACTCTTTAATCCCTACCTTTATCCTATAAATAGGGATGATTAGGGTTGAGGTGATTACAACAATCCTTTGTAAAAAGAAATCAAGTTTAAGTCTTTTAAAAGAAGTTTTTGCTCTCAATTTTTATGCTCAAAATTCTCTCTTTTTATTGAAGTTTTTGATTCAAAACTCTCTTCAACTTATTTTCTTTTTCACTTACAATACTTGAGCTTCAATCCTACACATTATTCTCTAGGATTTTTGTAAGGGAAAAAGATTTTTCAAGAGAGAGTTTGTGGTCTTTTGATCACCAAGATATCATTGTATTTGTGGCTCCACTACCTCTGGACTAGAGGAGTGTGATTGAGGAGTTGGATACTCTCTTGTGTTTGTAATCCTTGGTGGAAGTTATAGTGGTTCTTAAATCCTTCTGGGTGAAGGCGGCGACGTAGAGCTGGGTGCTCGAACCTCGAAACAAATCTCTGTGTTTGCGTTTGGTTTATTTGTGTTATTTACTTACTTTATATTCATTGCTATATTGTCGATCAATATTCATACAACAGGATTGCATTGTGCACCTCAAACTCTTATCTAGAGGAATCACGAGTAAGGAGTTCAGAGCCCTTCACGGGGTATTCGGCTTCTAATCTTGTTTCAGGTGATCGTTGCATCATAACATTCCAAATTTGTCTATTGATTAGTATTATCACCTATTCACCCCTATCTAGGTGATTTCAATTGGTATTAGAGCTAGGACTCTAGTTTTTGGCTTGACATCCTTAGAGAGATCCTAAAATTTGCTAATCACTATTTGCATATTTTTATTCATTCACTAGTAAAGATGGCCGGTAACATTAAGACCCCTCCCAAATTTGATGGACTCAACTTTCCCTTATGGAAAGTTAGGATGACTATTTTTCTACAATCTCTAGGTAGTCTAGTTGCTAAGTCCTTGACCGAGCCTTATAGTAGACCCGAAAGTGAGGAGGACACTTGGTCCGAACTCACCTTCAAGGAATTTGATGCTAATTCAAAGGCTCAAAATGCCCTACTTTTAGCTTTGATTGAGGATGATCTAACACGGGTTATCCATTGCAAATCCACCTATGAGATTTGGCAACACTTATTGGTCACTCATGAGGGAACATCACAAGTCAAGAGAGCTAAAATAGATCTCTTGCGTTCCAATATGAAAGTTTTAAAATGCTAGAAGATGAATCTATTGATGATATGATTACCAAGTTTACTAAGATTACCAATGCTCTTTCTTCTCTAGGTGATGATATAAGCAACGACTAAACGATGCGTAAAGTGATTCGTGCTCTTCCTTCGTCATGGGAAATCAAAGCTACCACCTTGAATGAGTTGAATGACAAAGACGAGATAGAGCTCATAAGTCTTATCGAAAATCTAAAGACTCATGAGATGGAGAAGAAGGCAAGAGAAGAAGCGGTACCTCAAAGAAAAAGTTCATAACTTTCAAGTCTTCCTCTACCAACTACGATGATGAAGAAGATGAAGAAGATGATGAAGAAGATGAAGAAGATGATGAAGTGCTATCTCTCCTTGTGAGAAATGTAAAGAGAATGTACCGCAAGAATAATCTCAACTATAGAAAGCGATGGGAAGGGAAGGAGGAGAAAAGGATCATATGCTACAACTGTCGGAAACCCGGACACATCATGGCCGATTGTCCAGATTTCAAGAAAAAGATGACCTCCTCCTTGAAGCAAAAGATGCCGGTTGAAAAGAAGGTATACAAAGCCACTTGGGATTCGAAAAGTGAATCCGAAGATGAAGTCGACACGGCAAATGTGTGTTTCATGGCAAACACACCCAAGGTAACTACTCAACCATTTGTTGATGAAAGTGAAATAAGTAAAAAAATGTTAGTACATGCTTTTGTTGAACCTTCAGAAAGTTTTGATGATAAAAAGGTTGAGTGTTCAAAATTGAAAAAGGAAATTGAGATGCTTAAAAATCAACTTGCAATTTCTTCAAAAGAAAAGGATGAACTTTCTTCTAATCTTATTTCAACAAAAAGAGATTTTTGATGCTTATAGAGTTGCTTGTAAAGCTAAATATCCAAAAATTGATAAAAATGAATTATCTATGTTAAAAACTAAAATCAATAATTTTAAAAATGTTTTAAAAGAATGTGCTTTTAACACTAATAAATTAGAAGAAATATTTTGAAAGAAGCATATGCACACTCCGCATGCTAAAAATGATACAACAACTCATGCCAAAACTTCACATGCTAATCATGCCAACACATCACATGTCACTCATGTTAAAACTACTCATGCTCACAATTCACATGTTCGTAAGCCACATGCTCATTATGCTTTTAAATATGCAAGAATTTATAAATGTACTTATTGTGGCCGGAATGGCCATTTAGCTAAATTTTGCTATGATCATATAAATAGTACAAATAATCTTGTGTGGGTTCGAAACACTAACTCTTTAGGACCCAAGAAAATATGGGTACCAAAATCAAGTCTTAAATCATTTGATGTAAGTACACACCAAGGCTCCAAGACGTAAGGAGCGGTGGTACCTTGATAGTGGTTGTTCAAGACATATGACATGGGATATCAATAATTTCACAACCCTATCAAGGTACGTTGAAGGTGGCACTGTCACCTTCGGAGATGACTCCAAGGGCATCATCATCGGTATAGGTAACATTAAAATTGGTGCATCTCCTTTAATAAAAAATGTTGTTCTTGTTGATGGGCTTAAACATAGCTTGCTTAGTATAAGTCAACTATATGATCGTGGTCTCAAAGTTGTGTTTGATGAATCTTCTTGCAAAATTTTTGATTGTAAAACTAATGATTGTATTCTCACTGAATTTCGTAAAAATAATGTCTATATTATTGACATGCTTAATTTGGATTGTTCTACTAAATGCTTGAATGCTTTTGATGAGATTTCATGGTTATGGCATAGAAGATTAGGACATGCATCTTTTGATCACCTTACTAGAATTAATTCTAAGGAATTGGCGAAGGGTATTCCTTGTTTGAAGTTTGAAAAAGACCGCATTTGTGGTGCGTGCCAACTTGGGAAACAAACCAAGTCTTCTTTCAAACCAATCAAGGATATCATGTCAACTAGGCCATTAGAATTGATTCACATTGATCTTTTTGGACCAACTAAAACTAAAAGCTTAAATGGTAGTAGATATGTTTTTGTTTTAGTTGATGATTTTTCTCGTTTCACTTGGGTTTTCTTTTTAGAGCATAAAGATCAAACTTTTTCGCATTTTAAGATTTTTCGAAAGAGGGTTGAAAAAGAAAAAGGATTTTCGATTTTACGGATAAGAAGTGATAGAGGTGGTGAGTTTGTTAACTAACTCTTCATGACTTATTGTGATGAAAAGGGAATTAAGCATAAAATGTCATGTCCTAGAACTCCACAATAAAATGGAGTAGTTGAAAGGAAGAATAGAACTCTTTAAAAAATGGTTAGGACTATGATAAGTGAATATGGGCTCCCTCAATACTTATGGGCCGAGGCTGTAAATACCGCATGCTACATATTAAACCGTATTTATTTGTGTAAAAATACTTTCAAACCCTCTTTGAAATTTATCATTTAAGAAAACTAAATGTTTCATACTTTAAAGTTTTTGGATGCAAGTGTTTTGTTTTGAATACTAAAGATAATTTGGGTAAATTTGATGCTAAGGCTTATGAAGCAATCTTTGTTGGATATTCTCGTACTAGCAAAGCTTATAGAGTATTCAATAAATCATCTCATACTATTGAAGAATTTATGCATGTTAAATTTGAAGAATCTAAAACTATTGTTGAGAATGTTGTAGAGATTGATTCATTAGGTGAGGACATGGAGAAAATATCCTTGAAGGACTCACCTATCCAAGAAGACAAGCAAGATCTCATTGGTGAAGTTCAAAAGGATGAACTGGAAAAATCTCAACCACTTCCTAAAGATTGGAGATACGCTACAAATCATCCCAAACATCTCATCATAGGTGATGTATCAAAAGGGGTAACTACTCGCTCCAAACTCCATGAATTGTGTGATAACTTTGCATTCATATCTCATTTTGAACCCAAAAACATCCTCGAAGCCGAGGGTGACTCATATTGGTTGCTAGCTATGCAAGAAGAGCTCAATCAATTTGAGCGCAACCAAGTTTGGCACCTTGTTCCTAGAGCCGATGATAGACCAATAATTGGTACTAAGTGAATTTTTAGGAATAAGTTGGATGAGTCAGGAAATGTTGTTAGGAATAAGGCTAGGTTAGTGGCCCAAGGTTACACTCAAGTTGAAGGAATCGACTTTGAGGAGACCTTTGCACCCGTAGCATGGCTTGAAGCCATACGGATCACACTAGCTTATGCATCTTTTAAAATTTTAAACTTTTTCAAATGGATGTAAAAAGTGCATTTTTAAATGGTTTTATTGATGAGGAAGTTTATGTTGAACAACCTCCCAGTTTTGTAGATCATGTTCATCCAAATTTTGTTTTCAAACTTGATAAAGCATTGTATGGTTTAAAACAAGCTCCAAGAGCTTGGTATGAACGACTTTCTAGTTTTCTTCTTTCAAATGATTTTGTTAAAGGTAAAGTAGACACCACACTATTTACTAAACATGTTGATAGTGACATTCTTATAGTTCAAATATATGTTGATGATATAATCTTTGGTTCTACTAATGAGTTACTTTGCAAGGAGTTTGAATAATGCACGCAATGTGAATTTGAGATGTCATTAATGGGTGAATTGAACTATTTTCTTGGACTCCAAATCAAGCAAATGTGTGATGGGATATTCATATGTCAAGCCAAGTACTCCAAGGAACTCATCAAGAAATTTGGACTTGAAGACTCAAAAATTTACAACACTCCCATGGCTACTACCACCAAGCTTGATAAGGATGACCAAGGTAAGTGTGTTGATATAAAATTATATAGAAGCATGATTGGTAGTTTGTTGTATTTTACGGCTAGTAGGCCGGATATTATGTTTAGTGTGTGTCTTTGTGCTAGATTCCAATCGTGTCCCAAAGAATCTCATTTAATTGCGATAAAACGCATTATTCGTTATATTAAGAGCACTATTGGAATGGGTCTTTGGTATCCGAAAATCAGAGATTTCTCAATGACGAGTTTTTCGGATGCTGACTATGCGGGTTGTAGAGTGGATAGGAAGAGTACTAGTAGAACATGTCAATTTCTTGGTAATTGTCTTGTTTCATGGTCTTCCAAGAAACAAAGTTCGGTAGCCCTCTCAACCGCCGAGGCGGAGTATGTTGCGGCAGGGGCTTGTTGTGCACAAGTCCTTTGGATGAAACATACTCTCCTTGATTATGATTTGCATTATGACCATATAAATATATTTTGTGATAATACTAGTACTATTCATATGACTAAGAATGCAAATCAACATAGTAAGACCAAGCACATTGAGATTCGATATCACTTCCTTAGAGATCATTTTGAGAAAGGTGATACTGATATTGATTATGTTTCTTCCGATTTTCAACTTGCCGATATTTTCACTAAACCACTTGACTATAATAGATTTTCTTTTATATGTGGTGAACTTAATGTTTGTGTTATTGAATAAGGAAGTTTTCTTACTAATATATCCCTATTTGATGTATGACAAAAGGAGGGAGAAATATGTGTTATGATTTGGTGTTTTATACTTGTTTCGTGTTTTATACTTGTTTCATTGATGGTGTTTTATACTTGTTTTATACTTGTTTCATTGATGGTGTTTTATACTTGTTTCATTGATGGTGCTTAAATAAAATTTCAAAAATTCTCTCATAATAAATTGTTTTATACTTGTTTAATATAGCATTATTTGAGGGGGAGTTTTTAACTCCCCTTTATATCTTGTGTTATAGCCTATATGTTTTGTCATCATCAAAAAGGGGGAGATTGTTGGCCCAAAATGTTACACTCTCTATTTGTTTAAGTTTTAATGATAACAAAACACATAGAAGCTATTTGGTACTAATAAGTTGTTTAGAATGAGTTTCAGGTTTGTACTAGTCATGATGGCCTTTCTAAGCTATTGCAAAGAATTATGATGCTAAAAGGCAAATGACGCAAGAGGACATTTTCATAGAAGAGAAGGCTCTAGCTTGGTGTAACGCTGCTCAGAGACTTCCTTTCTCAGTTTTTATATTTTTTTAGTGTGTTAAAGAATAGTGTATAGTGTTGAAGCTCAATATTCCCCACACACAAGATTTTGCACATGATTTTTCTAAAAGATATTCCTCCTATATACAAAATATTTTTAAACATATTCTATTTCTTACAAACTCTATTTTATATAGTATATCAAGTCTTGATCAAAATTAATTTGAAAAATATCAAGATCTTCAAAACCATTTTCAAAAGGACTGTTTCTGGCCTGTTGCGGTCGACCGGCTCTGTTTCAGGTCAGAACGGTCGACCGGGCGGTCGATCGCACTTCTGACCGTTTGGGTGCGTGCATGTGTGCATGTTTCCTGGTCGACCGGGCGGTCGACCGGACCCCATTTCGGTCGACCAACCTTCGGCCAACTGAAAGCACCCATGTTTCTGTTTGTTACGGTCGACCGGGCGGTCGACCGTGGGCTGGAAACGGTTATATTTTTTGAAAACCGGTCGACCGGCCGGTCGACTGTGAGCTTGATTTCAGCCCTAATGGCTAGTTTATTAAACACGTTTTAAAACGTGATTTCTTCTCTAAACTAATTTGAGGGCTGGATTTGGGTCTAATCTTTCCTAATTTTTCATTATAACAGTTTACTCTTTAATCCCTACCTTTATCCTATAAATAAGGATGATTAGGGTTGAGGTGATTACAATAATCCTTTGTAAAAAGAAATCAAGTTTAAGTCTTTCAAAAGAAGTTTTTGCTCTCAGTTTTTGTGCTCAAAATTCTCTCTTTTTACTGAAGTTTTGATTCAAAACTCTCTTCAACTTTATTTTCTTTTTCACTTACAATACTTGAGCTTCAATCCTACACATTATTCTCTAGGGTTTTTGTAAGGGAAAAGGTTTTTCAAGAGAGAGTTTGTGGTCTTTTGATCACCAAGATATCATTGTATTTGTGGCTCCACTACCTTTAGATTAGAGGAGTGTGATTGAGGAGTTGGGTACTCCCTTGTGGTTGTAATCCTTGGTGGAAGTTATAGTGGTTCTTAAATCCTTCTGGGTGAAGGCGGTGACGTAGAGATGGGTGCTCGAACCTCGAAACAAATCTCTGTGTTTGCGTTTGGTTTATTAATTTTATTTACTTGCTTTATATTCATTGCTATATTGTCGATCAATACTCATACAACAAGATTGCATTGTGCACCTCAAACTCTTATCTAGAGGAATCATGAGGAAAGAGTTCCGAGCCCTTCACGGGGTGTTCGGCTTCTAATCTTGTTTCGGGTGATCGTTGCATCATAACATTCCAAATTGGTCTATTGATTAGCATTATCACCTATTCACCCCCCTCTAGGTGATTTTAAGATCTATGAGAATTTGCTCCACCATAAGAGGTCTAATCTGGACAACCTTGTTGCGCGTCTAATCCCAATCTCCCTTCGGGTACAATTGAATATCCTAGCTCGAATCATCGTAGTCTCTAATTGTTCTACAACCACCGCTTTTGAAGCCAGGATAACTGCAATCCACCAAATGTAGCCTCCGAATTCTGCAACATATGCACATTGCCGACACGTTCGGTTTGAAACATCAAATGGGCCTCTTTGAAAACCTTCATAAGATCACCTTTCGAACTAAAACAAAACCCTTCTTTATGTAGGGCTCCAAGAGTGATGAGATTATTGATTGCACACATTTATTGTAATATTCTTTATTACATATCTACATTTATTATGTAATAAATCTGCTAAATTCCTTATCTTAAATGTCTATTTTACAGAAGATAATCATGGGGAGAAAGAGGATAAAATCAAATAAATATCAGTTAAATTCATATTTAACTAGATATATTTGGTTAGAGGAGGATGATCCTAAATCCAGTTGGTTAAATACAGTTTTTGGTAAATCAAGTGGTTAAAGCTAAAGATCAACCGAGGATAACGTCAAATATAGAGTCCAAATCCAAAGGGATAAATGGATAGAGAGAAGATCAACGGATGAAATGAAGCAATTTTGACTCAGAATTTGGTTGGATATATTTTAGTATTTGAATCATAACTTTCACTACCAGAACTTAAATCTAATGATTCAAGATGATCCAGAAAGAGGACGTAAAGGGCTACAACTCTTAAGTTGATCATTATTTCTAATTCTGTCATTTGATAAGTTATATTTAGTAATCAATATGCCAATAAGTTACAGATCAGAACTGAATATCCACATCAAATCAAGTTTGGAGATAAGGGGAGAATTCAAATTCAAAAATAGCCAGCTTCCCTTATCTTCATATTCCACTACTCTCTGCATTTCTCCTATAAATACCTGTAATCTCAAAGGCAAAAAAAGGACGACCAAGCGAGAGTAGAATTTAGGTTAATTTGTAGTTTGTAACTTAGGTTTTTTATTTTCTTTCATGTAATTTTTATTTTCTTTATGTAACTGAGAGAGAGTATACTTTTATGGAAGAATGAGAGCAAACTTGTACTGAAGGTGACATTGGTGTAAGTGATCTTTTCTTCCATTGTTATTTGAATCGAATCGAGGTTTCTTTTTCTTCTTTACTCTTGTTTTCGTTTACTTTCCTCTTCTGTGTTTGTGGATCCAAATGAAACCGATAGCCTCAAAGTTGCCTTACCTTTGCAATTGTCGTTGATGGCTTATAGTGATGGATATTCATTTCTATAATAGTGTAGCTTGACCCTTCAATTCATAGTCTAATACGGGAATGGCCAAGATCCTATTTGTCATACTTTGCTCGCCTTCAAGTAAAGGTACATCGTCGATACGAGTCAAAAGTAAGCTGGTGCCGAAGAGGTGAGTAACTTTTTAGGTTTTAGTTTTCTTTTCTTTTAATTTTAGTATAAATTACCAACACCACAACTTCAAAATCTCTTTCACTCTTTTTCAACTTTTTGTACACATCCACTTCCATTTTCTCCACCTTCTCTATCTACCACTTTCTTCCTAACTTAACTCGAACTCCATTTTTCTCTTTTTCTTTACAAGAACTAAAAGAAGATCTTTAACCATTCTTTGTAATTTAAAAGAGAACTTACTAAAAAAGCTTCCAACGCTAGTCCCTCCTTTTAGATCACGACCCGCATAACCACTTGCTATAGTGGTAGAATTGAGTACTTGCACATTCTATTCTTAAAGTTCTAAAATTCTGTATTTTTGTGCAGATAAAACTTCAATCAAAATTTGGCGCCGTTGCCAGGGAGGGACAGTAAGTTATTCTCTTTTAAGTTTACACTTTTGGTTAATCTTTTTCTTTGTTCTCGGTGTGCAGATTTAACAAGGATTTTTTGCTACAATGGACAGATAAGTGGCCCTGGACTCTGCTCAAGAAAGCAAAGCCCATAAGCCCTCAGATTTGCTACATTCTTGTGACAATCTGAGTGAACTACTAACCTGTATTTTCTGCAGGTTGGCTAAATTGTATAATTTAATATCTGTAGCATTTATTTTCTTGTTTGACTCATTGTATATACATTTCTAATACAACAGTAAAAAGTTAATTGTAAATGCCAAAAAATGATTTAGACTTTGCATTTAGGCACGTGTCTATTTCATTACATTTTCTATTTACTGTTGAAGAGTGCTGGAGCCAAGGTATGTGTGCATAGCATTTAGTATAAGGTTCATTCTTGTATGAAATATTGCTTGAGAGTTACTTTTTTCTATATACTTGTATGCTGCACTAAATTAATTTAAGGGATTGTCCTATAAATAAGATAAGGTGAGAAAGTCATCACCCTCTCTTAGTCAACAAATAATCTCCTCACTCACTAATCGAAGCCTAATTAAAACTAAGTAGACATTGGCCCTAGAGACATCTCGGACTCAAATAGGAGCTGACCTAAGGGGGAGTTGATTTGAATCTGACTCTTATCAAATCGGTGACTAAGGTTGGAGATTGAGGGGCGAAATCCTGAAGGCTGGTGGTTTGGCTTAATTAGGCCTGTCGCTTTTGTGTAGATACATCCCACCAATCTTGCCCCTGCCTTGCCGATTAACTTGTGGTCAGATTCAGCAATATACCCCCCATGAACATTCTAACCAATTAGGAGTCGTCTAGGTCTAAGGTTTACCCTAACTTAGGTTAGATTTTTTTTTCTTTTTATTTGTTTGGTTTTTTTTGTTTGTTTTTGTTTGTTTGTGTTTGACATTTCCTGTGTGATATGGCTTATAACAATAATTTTTCAATTTTAATAGTAATTTATATTACACCCCGACCTCTTTTTTAGATATTACCAACCTATTATATCATAACTTTAACCAACCAGTGTACCAGATTGGTCTTATCCGAATTAATATAACTCATGCCCCCAATCTTATGACTATAATTTCCAGAATAATTTCAACTCTTCACAGAGTCAATGGGGATTCACCTCCCCCGAGTCTAATTTTCAACCAACTTGTCCTCCTTATCCACCTTGTCCATAATATTTCTAAGATTCATACTCAGTTCTACCAGTTCAAAATAGAAAACCATCAATCTTGAAAATGAGTATGCGTGAGTTCAAGCAACAATTACAAAATCTGACGGACTCATGATTTCACCACAAATTTTAAAATAAAACTTCATCTTTTCAAGTCCAATCGCAACAAAACGATGTACCAATCGATTATAAAAAGATGCTTGAAGCCATGACTCAGGCTCAAATCGCTCGTAATCATGGCATATATCTTCATTCTCACCGTTTGACCATTTTTGAATCGCTAACAATTCTGTTAGAGCCAAAGAATCGTTGTTTTGGAAAACAAGATTTTATTTCAGCACACCAATTTGAACTTGCCCAAACTCCAAATTTTGAAAATGACATTGACAGTTTGGCAACTTATCTCTTTCCTGAAATTAAACTTGAGAATGAATATGATTCTGAACCTCAACTTGGTGATTCAAGTCTACTTCCTGATTCAATAATGACTCCAGTGTCTTCACCTGATTTCAATCCTTTACCGAGTCAACATTGGATCCTGTGTCAATTTATCATGAAATTGAATCGCCAATCTTTTATGATCATCATATTGAACTTAACCAATTTCATACTTTTGAAAGACCCATTGAAAAATTGGCAAGTTCTCATTTTTATGAAATTGTACTCAATAAGAAAAGTGACCTAGATTTTCAAATTCGTTATCTAGTTTAAATTTTTGAATCAATATTGACTCTTATTTTGTAACCTAACTTGAGTAATATTTTAGAGTCTGTTTTGATTCCCACACCTGTCATTCTTGAACTTGAATCACCAATATTAAGTCACATTCTATTGTTGGGAAATGAATGTGGATTTGAGTTTCAACTTCTTAATTTGGACTCACTTTCTGAACTAATTTTGACTCCTAAATCTTTACTTGACTTAAGTCACTTTTCTGAGTCGGTATTAGTTCTCGTACTTCCTAAACCAAGTTAATCATTCCATCTTTTCACACTCTATTTTGGACAAGGGTGTTGATAAAATTGACTCCGAAATTAATTATAAAATTTGGAAATTATATGGGGTAAAATATTTAATAAAATTCATTCATGTATACATCATTTTAGTGGGTTATATTAGAGAAATTTCTGGTGGGTTCCTCCGAACTCCACGCAAATTAGATTGGGCCACATTTCGTGGACCAATCAGACCACCACCGGAACCACCACTTTAAGGTAATATTTTACTTTCCTTTCTTCTTTTTCAATGCATTAATTCATACATTGAGAATAATGCATGAGATAGGTGTGGGGGAGGGTTCTAACATAACTTAGGTTTTTCATTTTATTTAAAAAAAGAAAAAAATTATTAACATTTTCTATACTTTTTTTTAAAAAAATTTTGAAAATAGAAACAATATTTTGACGTACTTTTTTTTAAGAAATTAAGCCAATTTTAAGGAATAGGAGAATCATAATTAGAATTTCTTATACTTGGTCAAAATAAGATTTTTTTGTTTGATTTTTAAGATTAGGAAGATAATTTATCAAAGTAATTTAGTCTTGATCTTTGCCTTGATGAAATAGGCACACTTTATACACTTAAACACTTAAGGTTCAAAAATAAAGATTCTTATGCCTTATAAAAAAATATATGTATATCTATGAAAAATAAACAAATCTAATTATTGGTTAGCTAGGCGCTTTGGCCTAAGCAAGCCTTGGTATTTATGCAAAGATGATTAGATAAGTTTGAAAAAAAAGAAATATATATATATATATCCTCTGATTAAGCTGGGTATTTGTGGCTCATAAAGCATAAGTCTTCACACCTAAAAGTGGTTCATATAATAAAATACTTAGTTTTGTGGCCTTATTTTCTCGAGTCCTTAAGTCCTTGGGGTGTTTTCTCACCCGGTGTCCTAAGACCGTTTGGTTTGGGAGTCACCGATTAAAGGATCTTTACATGAGTAGATTAGAAAGCCTAATAGAACTAACTAATAATACCATCAAAAATAAAAAAATAAATAAATAAGGCATAAGAGTTAGAGTTAAAGAACCCTTAGCCAAAATTTTCACGGTCACGAAGGTGCATATGACTTAGGGTAAAGTAATGACTAGATGAGAAGTATAATTTGGCTCCTTACTTTGATTGATAACAAATTTTTGAATAGAGACTAAGTTTAGGAATGAAAATTTTGATTTTCTTATAACTTATAGATTACTTAAATCTTACAATAATATTTCAAATATTTTTTTTTCAAAATATGTTTTCAAAATACTAACATTTTTCTTTTTCATTAAGGATTTTGTGGGTGTAATCCACTGAAAGTCTTCACGAGATAAAACTCGTCCTCTAGGGGAAACCTAGAGGTTTAACGGCTTCTTACACATGCTCAGTGCAATCGCGTGACCTGCGAAAGTAGTCTAATAATCTTTAGTTTAGTTTTATTGTTTTGCTCGAGGACGAGCAAAAGATAGGTGTGGGGTGTGATTGCACACATTTATTGTATTATTCTTTATTACATATTCACATTTATCATGTAATAAATCTCCTAAATTCCTTATCTTAAATGTCTATTTTGTAGAAGATAATCATGGGGAGAAAAGAGGATAAAATCAAATAAATATCAGTTAAATTCATATTTAACTAGATCTATTTGGTTAGAGGAGGATGATCCAAATCCTGTTGGTTAAATTCAGTTTTGGTAAATCAAGTGGTTAAAGTTAAAGATCAACCGAGGATAATGTCAAATACAGAGTCCAAATCCAAAGGGATAAATGGATAGAGAGAAGATCAACGGATGTGATGAAGCAATTTGACTCGGATTCGAGCTGGATATATTTTAGTATTTGAATCATAACTTTCGCTATCAGAACTCAAATCTAATGATTCAAGATGATCCAGAAATAGGACTTAAAGGACTAAAACTCTTAAGTTGATCATTATTTCTAATTTTGTCATTTGGTAAGTTATATTTAGCAATCAATACGCCAATAAGCTGCAGATCAGAACTGAATATCCACATCAAATCAAGTCTGGAGATAAGGAGAGTATTAAAATCAGAAATAGTCAGCTTCTCTTATCTTCATACTCCTCTACCCTCTGCATTTCTCCTATAAATACCTACAATCTCAAAGGCAAAAAAGGATGACCAAGTAGAGAGTAGAATTTAGGCGAATTTGTAGTTTGTAACTTAGATTTTTTATTTTCTTACATATAATTTTTATTTTCTTTATATAACTGAGAGGAGAGGATACTTTCATGGAGGAATGAGAGCAAGTTTGTACTAAAGGTGACACCGGTGTAAGTGATCTTTTCTTCTATTATTATTTGAATCGAATCGAGGTTTCTTTTTCTTCTTTACTCTTATTTTCGTATACTTCCCTCTTCTGTATTTGTGGATCCAAATGAAACCGATAACCTCGAAGTTGCCTTACCCTTGCAAGTGTCGTTGATGGCTTATGGTAATGGATATCCATTTCTATGATAGTATAGGTTGCCCCTTCAATTCATAATGTAATATGGGAATGGTCAAGATCCTATTTGTCATACTTCGCTCGCCTTCAAGCAAAGGTACATCGTCGATACGGGTCAAAGGTAAGCAGGCGCCGAAGGAGTAAGTAACTTTTTGGATTTTAGTTTTCTTTTCTTTTAATTTTATTATAAATTACCAACACCACAATCTTCCAAATCTCTTCCACTTCCATTTTCTCCACCTTCACTATCTATCACTTTCTTCCTAACTTAACTTTAACTCTATTTTCTCCTTTTCTTTACAAGAACTAAAAGAAGATCTTTAATCATTCTTTGTAATTTAAAAGAGAATTTACTAAAAAAGCTTCCATCGCTAGTCCCCTTACAAGTTTTAAAATTCTGTATTTTTGTGCAGGTAAAACTTCAATCAATTGTACCTTGATTTGGAAAGATGACGAACGCCTTAAAGAATAGTGATGCATCCATCATGAGACTGAAACTGGATTGTTCCTTCGCCAATCACCTTACTTGTAGCAGAATTCTCCATGAAGACTTCTCCCTCTTGAACTGAATGTACGAAGAGAACATCTTCCTATTGGAATCGATATTCTGTGAACATCTAAAATTTATGACCCATCTATCTTTGTTACTAACTGGTCAATCTGTAACAGATAGAACGTCACACTTTTCCTCATCTCCTTCAACAGTTCAGTGATATTAGCATTTGGTTATTTCTTCTTTCGAAGCTAACACTCAGATCTAATGTGCCCATTCTTGTGACAATAGTTGCAAATCAAATTCTTGTGTTTTGAGTTATCCGTGGAACTTCCATTATTAATCTTCTCCCTTGAATAATGACTTGCTTGGAATTATTATGATGAGACTCACCCATCAACTCGGTATCAATTTTTTCCTTGTTGAGCAGATAGTTCTTGACCTCATTGACCTTGATTGTTGACTTGCCTCCATAGATGATAGCTTCCCTAAAACGCTTATTTGAAAAGGTAAAGAACACTGTAATAGAAGTGCTTGATCCTCATATTTTATCTTAACCTCTATCTTATCTAGATCATTGATAAAAGAGGAAAGTTCTGTAATGTGAGACTTGATAGGTGTACCTTCATGCATGCAGAGAAGAAAGGGATACTGCTTCAGAATCAACGGATTCGCCAACAACTTTTTCAGATAGTGGTCCTGAAGTCACTCTCACATCGAGGATGCTGTTTTCTCCATAGACAACTCATCCAACCTTTTCGTCTGTAAAGTAAAGTTAAATAGTAGTCAAGGCATTCTCATCCAATTCCCGCTAAGTTTCTTCCTACATTTCTTGAGGCTTTTTCTCCCTCCCGAGTTGTGATTTCTTCAACCCGCTTTGGGTAAAAATGGCGTTCATTCTAATCTGCCACCTGCTGAAATTGATGATGCCAATGAATTTTTGAATATTGAACTTGATCGCAGACATCTTCAAGTTACCTTGCTCTGATATCAATTGTCGGGAAATAATATATATGCTATGATACCAATTGTTGTGATTTCATGGGAGGACGCCCTTACGATCGGATCGACTGGGGCGGGGGAGCAGATACGAACAACAGGATCTACTAAGGCAACATGAAAAAGAGAATACGAAGATATTTCAAAGTAGATAGAAAGCCAACACATAATATAATGTGGTTCCATCGATCAAACAGATCGTGTTTACGTCGATGAGAGAAGGGGGAGAAATTTTATTAAAACGCTGGGGGAGTATAATAAGAATTACTTACACATCACGGTAAGAAGTTACAATCCCTTGATGGCCATCAAGAACAGCGAACCCTTGTGGCTCAGCTTCTCTCATGAATTTCTCACCTAGATGAATTACCCTTAGGAATTACAAATTCATGGGATTCTCTTGGAATACATTGAAGGCCACCCTTAAGGGGTTTTATATAAATCAGAGCTCTTCTAATCTTAAACAAACTCCTTCAATCAGAATAAAGGAAACTTGAATCCAACTCGAACTCAAAACACCTTCAATCAGAATAAAGGAAACTAGAATCCAACTTGGACTCAAAATAGATCCGGAAAAGGAAACTGTCAAATCTGAATTAATTGACTATCTTCATGACGTATTCGCGTCCTAATCCTAACAGGTCCTCTCCTCCATTTTGCTCCTCCATGAGTTCTGCTGGCTTCAGCGTGTTTTAGCCCCGTGGATGAGAGATATTTAGTCGTAATGGGAAGGCCAAAAGTAGGTTCTTGTGGATCGTCAAATGGGGTGATGATGATGATATTTTTGGCTTTTTGGGGGTTAAGGATTTGTTTAGCACTTGACATGGTGGGTTTGGATGTGTGCTTTTGGCAGTTAGCGTGGAAATGAGGCAACATATTTATAGAGAACCTCCAACTCCATCTCCACCAACCCCGTTGTTGAGGTCGAAGTGTCAAGCACTTGAGCACGCCCAGTGACTGACTCACTCACTATCTCAGGTTCTCAGCTGCTGCAAAAAGGAAGATAGATGCCTGGGGCATGGTGTAAGCATTTTGAGTGCCTCATATTTATTGGAGAAGAATACAGATTCAGGTGGAGATGTTCCAAGGTTCAGAGATCAAGCATGGATATGTACAAGAGTTGTGCATATTGTAAGTCGACTAATAAGTCTATTAGTCAACTTATGATATAGCCTAGTTGACTTATATTTGGGTATAATCGACTAGTGATTGCCAATCGAGAGTTGGGGTTCTTTAATTTTATCAGAGTAGTCGACTAATAAATGGGTATAGTCGACTAATTCATGATATTAGTTGACTCATACTAAGGCCTAGTCAATGAGAGTCAAGTTCTGACAGTTTTCAAATCTAGTTCTGTTCTCAGTTTGGATTGGACTCATGTTTCCTTATTTTTCTGAGGTAGTGCTGATCGGATTGTTGAAGCTTGAGTTAGATTAGGGTCATCTTAGGTACCAATAAAAAACCCTTGGGGTTGTCCTTTGAAGGCAAGTCAAGTTTATGAGAGATTCTACCATTGAGAGTTGTGAGAGAGAGATCTTCTTGTAACTCTTATATTTTCTTCTCTGTTTTCAATAAAGTTTCTCTCATCCTCCTTGTGGATGTAAGCACTCTTGTCGAACCACATTAATTCTGGTATTCTTTGGTTGTGTAGTGATTAGTCTCAATTACTTGCTAGCGTAGATCTTCTATGTTTCCACTGCCGAGTCCAATTCTGTGCTTCTCTGTTCTTATATCGGTGTTGATCAATAACAATTGGTATTAGAGCACAAGACGGCACGACAACCAAGTTCGATATGGAGAAATTTGACAGGAAATGCAACTTCTTGTTCTAAAAGATGCGAGTAATGTTGTTATTCGTGAAGGAGGGCACACACAAGGCCCTACTTGGTATTAAGAAGAAGCCATCAAAAATGAAGGATGATATGAAATGACGTCGACTTCCACACAAAACGACGATCATACTATGCCTATCAGACAAGGTCATCTACTACATCATGAATGAGAAGACAACTGCTGATCTTTGGTGTAAACTGGAGAGCTTTTACATGACGAAGAGTTTGTCGAATAAGCTCTTCATGAAGAAGCAGCTATACAGCCTTCGGATAAAGGAAGGTACACCTATTTTATAACATTTTCATGCTTTTAATAGGATTTTAAGTGACTTTTTGGCTTTGAGGTTAAGCTAGAAGAAGGAGACAAAGCTTTTCTATTACTCTCTTCTCTTCCATCAACTTATGATCACTTGGCGATCACTATCATGTATGGTAAGGAGACCTTAGAGTTAGAAGATGCCAGGCAGATGCTCCAGAGCAACGAGCTGATAAAGAAGACAGATTCTACAAAGGAGGCTTTAAGACTGGTCGTCAAGAACCAAAGGGGGAGATCACAGAGTAGGGTACCCAAAAGAGATCCAAATGCTTCTAGCAATTTTGCTTGCTATTTTGCAAGAAATCAGGGCACATCAAGAAAATTTGTATAAAATACAAGGAGATGCTGAAGAAGAGAGGCGACAAGGATTCTGATAGGGCTAGTACCAGTGGAAAGTCAGATCAAATCGGTGTTATTGAAGAAGCAAATAAAAAACCATGTGAAGTCTTGACGACTGAGTCAGGAAAGAAAAATACTTAGATACTTGGTTACTTGACTCGGGGTGCACACACACCATATGTGCCCAAAAAGAGAGTTGTTCAGTACTTATAAACCTTATGATGGAGGCTCTGTCCTGATGGGTAACAATACCGTCTGCAAGATGATTGTCAATAGCAACATCCGTATGAGGATGTTTAATGGACAGGTTCAGACCCTCATGAACGTACGTCACTCCAGACTTAAGGAAGAGTCTTCTCACATTTGGAGCTTTGAAAGCTCAATGGCGCAAGTTTTCAAGTGCAGATGGAAATACAAAAGTTACCAAGGGCTTCATGACGATTCTCACAGGAGAACAGACTGCAAACTTATATAAGATGACAGAAAGTATTATTATTGGTAATATGCAACAGAGAAGAGGATACTACATGGATTTGGCACATGCGTATTTAACACATGAGCGAGCAAGGTCTTCAAGTCCTACACAAAAAAGGGTGCTCTATCAGTTATCAAATATTGCGAACTTGGTCTTTGTAAATTTTTACATCATGGGTAGACAATATAGAGTAGCTTTCTCTACATCACAGCACAAGATAAAGGGCTTGATAGATCTCATAGACACATATGTGTAGGGATCTTCGCTAGTAGCGTCTATCGGGGGTTCTATGTAAAATGTTGCATTCATAGATGATTTCTCTAGAAGAGTTTGGGTATACTTCTTGAAGTAGAAATCAGAAGTATTTTAAAAGTTCAAGGAGTCAAAAACTATGGTGAAAAATCAGAAAGGGCGAAGGTGAAAGCTTGAATCCAACAATGGAGGCGAGTATCAAAGCTTACTTAGCTGGCAAGGGCATCGAACACCAACTATGTATTCGATGGAGACCAAAACAGAATGAAGTAATAGAGCTTTATGAATTGGACATTTATAGAATGTGCCCGCAGTATCACATTACAGGCTGACATGTCAGAAGAATTTTGGGCAGAGGCGGTGAATCATGCGAGTTATCTGATAAACTGATCACCATAAACAACCATGGATCTTATAATGCCCCCGATCTCGCGGGTACGAAGACGTTACTGTGACGTATAAAAGCAGGTCGAAATACCCTTACATATATACGCTACATCAGCACAAGCAAGAATCAGAGTACGAAAGTATATGGTGCATTATACATTCCAACATATCAGTACAATTACAAAGTTATCACAGGATGTGACACAATATTATATGAATATTATATTACCAATAGGTACAATTGCGAGAATACAAAAAGATATACAATTATGAATAGTACAAAAGCCGCTTACGAGTTATAAGAGGAAAACTCGAGAGACGAGCAGGGGACCTGGAAGAAAAGGACTCCGGACGGTCTGCCATTGATCCACGCTTCCGCTGAGCATCTCTGATCAGCAAACGGGAGAATCCACAGAGTCCAAGCTCTGAAATCTGAACATGCAGGTCCAGGGGAGTCAGAACTCCCTAACGAGTGGTGAGGCAAGAGCCAAGTGGCGTGCAGGGTTAAGCACGCGTGAATCGATGAATTCAAGTCAAAGCATATATTGAAAATAGTGTCGTGAGCAAACATATTAAAACATGAATGAGATATCAAGTGATGAGATGTACATACGCAACAAAACCAGTTATAGCGGCTCAGTAGACGGATTCATGAGATTGATACGTCGAAGGAATAATCCAAATAAGAAAATCCTCATCTATATATCATATATCTCATGCCTCCATCGACTGAGTACGCACAATCTGATTTGTACACAATAACAGCTAAAGAGAACAGTATGAATCATTAGGAAGCAGTAATCATACGGTAACTAACGAATCTGTATAAAACAAAGAATAAGCAAGTTAGGAGATTAGGCACAGTAATGCAAGTGTAATATTAGGCAAGAGACAGGTTGTATACAATACGGTATCAGAAGGAGATCAGTGGAGTAGTACACAAGTCATAAAATCAGGAATATATAATATAATAATGATGATGATAAATTGAAAATCTGAATTAAAACCGGATAAAAGTAAATATGACAAAACCAGCGGTACAACCCAGATTATGGCTTCATGAGATAAGTATGTCAAAGGAATAATCCAAACAAGAAAATCCTCATTTATATACCATATACATCATATTATCTTAATCTGAATGTGTACAACCCAAATTGCAAAATAACACAACGAATAATTAATTAGCACTTTATTATTATTACTCGTCTGACCTATATATCTAGATATGTGCCCTAGCGTCCAACACACATTCATTCATATATGAGTGAGCTGAAGTTGTTATTGGAAACTGATGATGAGACCAATGAGTTATGTTTACAGTAGGTTCCGTACATGCCCAGGACCACAGCCCAGGGTATTCCATTGCTGGTGTTACAGAACCGGACGCAAGACGTACATGAGATGGGTCTTATTGTATGCCCATTCATGAATGTAATGAGAGGTAAGGAGCTAGCGCTCCCCTCAGACACCTGGAGGCCCTCAGGTAGATCCGAAAGTTTTACTTGCACAACATACCTAATACCACTGTAAACATATTCACCATTTGAAGTCCATCAGTTTTTTCTTACCCGATGTAGGTTGATTTTTTTATAGTTTATTATAATGTAATTATCATATTACGGGAATAACAGGGGAAGCTCAAGTTCATGAATTACAAGAGTTCAGGAGTACATAAGTGCTAGAAATACAGGTCACTGTATATAATACAGGATAGTAAGACAGGTTTCTAAAATATGACAATCACAAGTCAAGTGTTAAGTATGACAGGTGATAAGTGATAATACACCAATGTCAGGTGATAGCAAGCAGGTGTCAGGTGATAACAAATAGGTGTCAGGTGTCGACTGGTAGAACAACAAATATCCATGTTGTATAGCACAAAACTGGAAAATAGTACTGATACAAGGGATCGATACGAATACAAGAAAATGATACTGATACAGGGTTCAGTACAAATATAGGAAAATGATACAGTTTTGAAAAATAGTATATATACAACTTTCAAACTCTTTACAATCATCAAGAAAAGAATAATAGTTCAATTACCAAGCATGCAAGCGGTCAAGCAAGTAAGCGAACATCCAAGCGAAGCTAAGCAAAGCTGGAACGAAGCTAACGCAAAGCACAGACGCCATCACTTTCGGCATGGTTACCGCTTGCGGCACAGTTAAATGCACACGACGGAGCGAGTGTATGAACGCTATACTACCGCGTGTAGCGAAGCCGCGCTCACGGTGTAAATACGCTCAAACAGAGTTAGCGGTAAAATGCTGAGCGCTAGGTCTGCCTACCAGGCGTAGCTAAAAGACCTGATGATCTGAATGCACTCACTCTTTCGAGGAAGTGGATAAGAGAATAGGCCTGAAGGCAGAGTAAGAACCTGCAAAAGTGTCAGTATCAAACATATGCATATAATAGATGATAACTAAACTACCAGTAGAACGGTGAAGCCCGGAGGCTGTGCAAGACAAATAAAGTCAGCCAGTAGATAAGCGAACAATCAAGCTGAGCTAAGCAGGTTGGAGTGAAGCTAGCGCACAGTGCTAAACGCTATCACGCTCGGCGTAGTTTTCGCGCGCGGCGAAGCCACGATAACGTACAGTTATTGCTCACAGTGCAACTACACTTGGACGGAATTAGTGGTAAAGTGCTAAACGCTAGACTTGCCTACCAGGCGGAACCGAAAGACCTGACAGTTTGAACGCACTCCCTCTTTGGAGGAAGTGGGCATAAGAGAGACCATAAGGTCTAATAGGGCTAGAGGGCCAAGTAGGTATATGCAAAAAATAATGTTAGCACACACCAACACACATACAAACAGGGTAATATCTAGAGTATCCGTGAAGTAGTGAAGCCGGGAGGCTGACTATAGAGCCCGGAGGCTAACAATCATGAAGGGGCGGCCACGTATGATAATAGAGTAGATATCACAACATATGTATGAACAGGTAATTAACTACACTGCTATAGGCATTCATCACGCTGATATAAATATATGTCCACAGAATACAAATACATGCACACAGGTACATAATAGATGTCTACAGTTTACATGTACAAACCCACACTGATACAATACACAATACTAGTATAATTGCACATGTCCACATACACAATAACAACAATGCCAAAAATTACACAATTTACACGAATAAATACTAATCACCCATCGAAGTGGGGAAACCCAGAAAAGAAAGAACACTCTCCTATAAATCTTTAAAATACACCGTAATTTCTCAAATTTTCAATTACGTGTGCTGAGCCCGGATGATACCCACCATCACAAGAGAGAGAGGGTTTTATTTGTAAAGAGAGAAAATAGAGAGAGATTAAGAGAGAGAGAAAGAAGTGAGAGTGAATAGGAAAGAGAGCAGGAGGGAGAGAAAGAGAGACTAAGAGAGATAGTAGACGCAGAGAGAGTGAGAGAGAGAAACAGAGAGGGAGAGAGAAGAGATCAAAGAAAAATGAATAGAGAGAGAAGAGAGATAGAAAAAGAAGAAAAGAGGAACTGGCCGGCAGCGGCTTACAACCAGAGAGGAGAGAGAGATTGAGGGAGGAAAGAGAAGAAAGAAAGAGAGAAAGCAGAGATGAGGGGGGAGAGAGAGAGAGAGATCAAGAAGGGAAGGAGTTGACCGGCACGGTGGCCGACAGGTGGTTGGCGGCGGCGCTGCCGCCACGGCCACAGAGAAAGAGGGGGAAGAAAGAAAGAGGGGAAAAGAGAAGAAAAAGATGGAGAAAAGTAAACAAGGAAGAAGAAGAAGAAGAAGAAGAAGAAGAGGGGTCGGTGGCGTTCGCTGGAGGTCACCGGCGACCAATCAGGGCGGCGACGGCGGCAGATCTGAGGAAAGAGAGGGAGAATGAGAATAGAGAGAAAGAGGAGAAGAAAGAAAAAGAAAGAGAAGGAGATAAAGAGAAGAGAAAGGGGAGACTAGTCGCAGGGGGTGGCGCTGTCGCGGGGGTGACCGCCGGCGCCAGCGGCGCGGCGACGGTCGGCTGAGGTGGGGAGGAAGAGGGAGAAAAGGAGAGAGAAATAGATGAGAGAGAAAAAGAAATGGGTGGGAGGAGAGAGACATATAAATAGGGTAGATATTTATCGGTGGTAATGATTGTGCCATGTGGCAAGCCAGGGAGTGGGGAAAAAGCGCGAAAACCTAAATTAAAATATTATATTAATATAATGCGACAAAATCGGAGAAATTCAAAAAATCATCAAAAATACCCAGAGATAGAAAATAGCACTTTGAGGGACAGTTTGAAATCAATTTTTAGAAATTCAATGCCATTTTCATATTAAAAATTTTAGAATTAACCGTTGATACCAGAGGACATCAAATCCAGTCAAGTTTTGATAAATTTAGAAAAATCTCCAAAATGCACTAAAGTAGAAAATATGATTTTAAGAAATAATGTGAAAGCGGATTTTAGAAATTCAACTCCATTTGTAAATTAAAAGTTCAGGAATTGACCAGCGATACTGCTCGACACCGACTTTAAAGATTTTGCAGTTTAATTCAGAAAAATCCAGGAAATCATGAGAAATCTAAAATATTCAAAAATGATATTTGAAACTGTAATCAGTCAAATCTAACTACCGAAAAGACCAAATTGAGTAATACACTAGGATCGGGTTCTCAATTCAGACTAGGGCTGACTTCGAGTCCACGAATCCAGATCCAATAAAAATAATCGCATAAATAATCATAAAATAAAAACAAATACAAGAAGTAAATTAAAAAATATAATCGAGAAATCAAAATACATATCTAAGTACGTATTTCGGGAACAGGGTGTTACATTCCATCCACCTTACAAAAATTTCGTCCGCGAAATTTTGATAAGGGAAATGAACACATGAAAGATAGGGACAAGGATTATATCACTTAAGATATGAATAACTACGGTGACGCTTCAAATGACTTAATAATAAACTCAGGATCTAGACGTCGTCTGCACTCTCTGCCATATAAATCTTCGGACGGTGCAATATAATACTAACCTGATATCACTTCTTTATCTGAAAGGCATGAAGTTGTACTTGATGAAGAATCTGCAATAGAATTCCCGATGTGCTGCATACTTACTATTACACCGAGAGTAGACCAGAAGATCAAAAAGTAACCTTGATAAGAGATCATGGATAAAGAAAACCAATAATAATGGATTCTGAGCATCAATTACTCTGAAAGGCATTGTGGATCACCTAGAGAGGGATGAATGAGTGATGTGCTAATCAAATGCCAAACAATGTGGAATTAAAACTTATTACGCAAATTAAAACTAACACACAACGTATAACCAAAGAGTGAAACAAATTTCCGATGAAGAGCTTTGAACTTCTCCTCAAGATTCCTCTAGACTAAGAGTTGAGGTGCTACTACAGCTCTCTTGGTTCAATTCTAGTGTGAGCATAAACACAATATCAAGCACGTAAAAAATAGGCAAGGATAAGAGCACGCAAGATTTTAAATGATCCCAAGCATGTATATCAATTAAACACAAGTAAATATCAAGCATATAAAGATGTAAACAATAAGAGCAAATAAGATATAAACACAAGTGAGTTGAGAGAGAGAGAGAGATAAGCAATCACAAACACGGGAGAATTATTTTGAGATTCGAGCCACTTGCTCTACGTACCTGTTTTCACCACTATGAAGAATTTTCACTATAAATGATCCTGCAAGATCACTCGGTGTCGCAACACCTACAACGAGCTTCCTTAAGAACTCTTGGGCCCGCAAGTTCCTCACTTGTTCCTACAAGAATAACACACAACGCAAAGCCGCAAGCTCGCCGAGACCGCAACTTCCAACTTCTTCTCAATACAAAGTAGAACACTTTGTGATCACTTCTTAATCAGAAACAACTGCTCTTACATACAAGGATCCTCGAGGATGGATAAAACAATAGATAGGCTCAAGCTTGTGTGAGAAAATTAGATAAATTTGAGAGAGAAAAAGCTCAAGAAATATTTTGAAAACTTAAGAGAATCACTCTTGAAAAACTCTCTTTTGATATGAAAATGAAACTCCAAAAACTTGTTGAGAAACTCTGTGAAAACTCTTGAAAACACTTGCGAAAATGTTGTAGGAAAACTGGCCAAAAGATCCATTTATATAGGCTGTCAAAAACTAACTGTTATGGCTCAGAATGACCTGTTGGTCAACTTTATGATCATTGGGGTTGCCGGTCGACCGCGCCCAAAACCCAGAGAGTTACAACTCTTTATCGGTCGACCGCTCAATCGACCGAGTCAAGCCCGAGAGTCGGTTGACTTGGTCGGTCGACCGCACTTGGGCGTGTGCATGTGTGCATGTCGGTCGACCAATCGGTCAATCGAGCCAGCCTTCGGTCGACTGGTCGGTCGACCGCAAGCAGCCTCAGAGCATATTTTACATGGTTTTTAAAAAAAATTAAATACATTTTAAATACCATAAAATCTCTGTAAATCTCACAAAAATAATTTATTGAAATACTATGTAGCAAAAATATGTGTGATAAAAAATCAACACATATTACAAACATGTGAACTATTTTTGAGCTAAAAAAATTAAAGCATAAAGAAAAACTGGTATTTTCAAAAACCAATTGCTAAATGAAAATCTGATTTTTCTATAAACTTGTATAAATACAAAAACAAGATATTGAAACACATTTGAAGTATAGTGTATATGGATAGAATTTAATACACATAGTAAATGACATATACTTATTTTTTACAATAAAATCAAAATAAGTTTTGATAAAAATAAAACTTAAACACATGATATAAACTCATCAAAATAAGTTATCTAAATAATATGAAGCAAAAACTTGTTTTGATGAAATTTATTCATGAAATCGAAAGATATATTCTTGAAACTCAAAATCAAACGCATAGAAGTAAGTTTTTATAAACATATGAAGCTCAAATATGTGTGTATAGAATCCAACACATGTTGCAAACTTTAAAACTTATTCTATTGAGATAAAAATCATGTAAATTTATTCTTTGAAGTTAAAGCAGTTAAACCAAAAACACAAAATATTTAACATAAAAGACAATATATAAATTTTTTGTGTGTATGTGAGCTTGAGCAATAACTAATCTATCTTTACACTTTATCCTAAAATAAAAATATTAAACTTACAAACTCTTGAGTCAAGTCTTCTTGAAAATCTTCTCTTGAAAATTTACTTCTCCATCTCGACTTGATCCAAACGTGATCCATGAGGTAGACTTCTTTTTGAGTACCTGATGTGATCTTGAAACGCGAGCTATTGAATCAATATGTGTTAGCTTCAAAATTTGACTTTAAAACTTTTGTTGAAGCTATACATCGACTAAGATTTTGATTGAATAATAAACACAAGATCATTAGAACTATAACTACATGATTTAATCATCATCAAAACTAGAATGATGGGACTTTGGGCCAATAATCTCTCCCATTTTGATGATGACAAATCTCATGGAGTTATATATGCATGGATCAAAGATAAGCTTCATAGAAACTCCCCATTAACTCATCCATAGCATAAAACATGCAGATATACAATGAAGCTCGTAAACAAAATATTAAACAAACATAAACATATATGCATAAACAAAATATAGCATACAATGAGGCTCATAAATAAAATATTAAACAAACATAAACATATATGCATAAACAAAATCATAGTATGCATATATAAACTCAAAGTTTCTCTCCCCCTTTTTGTCAATTCATCAACAAAGGAGTAAACAACATGGTAAATATATATGTGATATAAATTTATGAAGAGGAGAGACATCAAGTTAACTCTCCTGCATACATGTATTATATGGGGAAGTGATGACTAAACCTAGCCCACATAAGCATAATTTATAATGTAGATGTAGATGTTAAGCTCTCCCTACCACACAGTACCACATAAAAAAAAGTCAAGCCCTTTTTTATATACTACACTCATCAAGAATTTATATATAGAGAAGATGTTAAGCTCCCCTTGCATATAAGAATGTATGTCAAAACAAACTTTGAAAATCAATTAAACCAAAGTTTGATACCACTTGTAATCAACAAAACAAATTTTTGATATCCTATGAAATCATAAACAATTTTGATACTACTTGAAATCAATAAAACATTTTTTTATGCTATTTTTTTTTCTTTCAAGTAGTCACAAAACTATAGATAAACACAATGCTAAAAATTTGATAAACTAATAGAAAACATATAAACATAAATATATTATAGATACCACTTGTAAATAGACATAAGCATTATTTTATAGATAAACATAAACATGAAATTAATAGTTAAATAACTTTTCTCCCTTTTTGAAATAATCCAAAACTAATGCATAAGCTTGTTGGAAATAAAAAAAATATTTTGAAGTAAAACAAGCTTAGCATGAAATCAGTTTGTACTATAAGACATATATGATCAATGTAAAATAAGCACAATCAATCATATATATGTATGTATGTCAATGAAAATACCACTTGAAATTTAACGCATGTATATATAGAAAAACTTGAATGAGTATATAAAAAAAATAATATGGAAATCATGTGTATAACTCAAATCAACCACCTATCATGCACAAGTTTAAAAAATACTCATTAAGACACACAAGACATGGTCACCCAACCAACCGCGCTCTAAGGGGAAGAAGTTTTCAAATATAATGTTTTGAAAATAATTATAGATTGAAAACACTACAAAGTGAAGAATAAAGAACTAGTTTAAAATAGTTTTGAAAACTAGTTAAAGATTCTTCAAATATGAAACCAAATCATATATCTCATGAAATGTGCTAATTACACAAAAATTGACAATCAAGATCTATAAAGCACATAAATGAGCTCATGAAAATAAAAATCATAAGTAAACATAAAGGTGAGTGCTCGATATTCATGTGAACAACATATTCATGAAGATAAATCAAGAAAGCTCAAGAATCAAAACTAGTATAAAATTCTTTTTCTCAAAAACATGAAAAATCATATAATCATGGAATAATCATCAAAACTAGGACATACAATGTATAATCAAATAAAAAATGAGTGCATAAATAAAATAAAATATGTATAGCATGAAGATCAAGTGTAACTCGAGAATTGTACATGGATAATTGATTAGTCTATAATTTTGCATTCGTATATCGCATTTTCCTACCGATTTATAAATAAAATAAGCTTCTCACTCGTGTTTTGGTCTATTTTGCAAAGATAATTAATGAGTTCAATGGCAAAGTCCAATAAGAGCCTACTTAACCCCATTTAGGGTAAGTAAATCACATTACTTGGAGGCCAAGTTAGAAAACTTCTAGAAGATACATTAGATCCAGAAGTAGGGCGCAAATTGAAAAAAATTAGATCCAATGCACCCAAATACGGAGATATCAAAAGGTCCCCGCAGTTGGATGAAGCCACGGAGCAAAATAAGGGCCTGGGTCCCTGGTATTGCCGCGAAAACGCGGCAGAGTTGCCACGTTTCCATGGTAATCTTATGGGCCCATACGTCAATTTTCGACGCGTGGCCTCGTCTCGCCTTTCAGATGCATCTTTTACCTATAAATACTGCAAGTTTAGGCCAAAAACGAGAAGGGAGAGCTGTAGGCTAAGTTTTCTCTCCTTTAGTGTAGGTTAATGTAGTTCTTCTTCTCTTTTATTTTATATTTTTATTTGTTTTTAGATTCATGTATTAGGGCTGAGTTGACGTTGGAGGGAGAGAGAGATATTGATGTAATAAAGAGTGATAATTTATGTAAAGGTGTCTCCTTTCTTCTCTATTATAATCTTCTCCATCTTCTACATGATACTTAACTAGTTTTTCTTCTCATGATAATCTAACTACTAATCACTAACTAGCTCACCGCTTACTTGATAATCCACATGAATTTAATAGCATTTACAAGGCCTTACTCTTTCAAGAGCCATTGATGGCTCATGATGATGTATTCTAACATTCTAACATCTAACCACTAACAACCTAACTTGTAATGTCTTCTTTATTTCATGCTCACCTCTACTTAGTTTTGATGATCTAATAGTAGGTTGCAACTTGTTGTGTGGAATGGATTGATTGAATGTGGAAGAATAATCTTATGAGCCATATTTTGTATTGTCTCTTGAAGCTGAGGACTAGTGATGGCCAAGGATCCATGTGAGTCAACTATCACTAGAAGGAAAGTATGGTTAGTGGAGCCATTAGTAGTTAGTAGTTTTGAGTTTTTTCATAGTTTCCCTCATTCTTTTTATCTTATTTTAAAAATCAATCCCAAAACCCTTTTATCAATTTTCTTATCGTTATTTTCACCACCTTCTTTATTCACCTTTGCTTTCATCTTTCTCATCGCAAATTTTATCTACTTTTTCATTTTGGTTTCCAAATTACTTTTCAAATCACTTCACTTTCTTCTTCATTTTCATTTATGCTTCTTGCTTTTATTTTACCGACTCCACAAACCACTTCGTTTTTATTTTTACATAGCTGATTTTATTGCCTTCTCCACCTATCACTTTTGAGTTTCTTTTCTTTTTTTCTCATTCTTTAAAAAAAGAACTTGTTAACATTCGACATGAATAAGAACTATTAATGCTTCTATCACCTCCCTCCCTGTGGATTCGACCCGTTGAGCTAATGTTATAACGAAAGTATCGAGGAAACATTAGCGCACACACTTTTACACTGATTTCAAAATACACGTTTTCAAGTGATAATTTTATATCCGATCAAATTTTGGTGACGTTGTCGGGACGAGAATGGTTTTGATTTCATATTTTTCTTAACATTTTCTTCTCTGTTTTGGTGTGCGAGACAATTTTTACAGAAACTTAATATTGCAGACACCCATTAGCATTGTAGATCCCAGCTCTTGAAAGTAGGGACTCAGCTTCTACAGAAAAGCCGCACAAATGCGACTTTTGCCGCAATTCTGCGGCAACCTTGTGGCATTTGTGTACCTTATTGTGCTAGGATGTGTAAATTATAATAGCTAGCGGATTTGTACGGTTATTTTTCTGCTTTGATTGCTTGAACACTGCAATAAATTAAAGAACTAAAATACGGTAATTGGCCACTTTTAAAACAGTTTAGACATTTGCATATAGGCATATATCAAATTCAATTCCAATATACTGTATTTTATTCTGTTGTGATCTAGAATGAGGTGTACATATGACATTGCATTTAGCATAGGATAAACACGTGGGTGATTTACTCGCTTTGTGTTATATTCTTGTCTATATTGTACACTTGCACAAATTAAAATTAAGGGCAAAACCCAATATAAGATAAGGTGGGGAGTTTATCACTCTTCCTTAACCCAAAACCACCTCCCCACTCACACAACCCAAGCCCTAATCTAAAAATTGATACACATTGGCCCCTAGAGACATCTTGAACTCATTAAGAGATTGACCAAGGGTGAAACTTATTTGAATCATACTTTTATAAATCGGTGTCTAAGGTTGGGGATCAAGAGGTTACGCCTCGAAGATACCATTGTTTGGTGTAATTAAGGCATGTTCCTTATGCATGGATACCTCCCACCGTATTTTGCCCCTACCTGACCGATTAGCGTGTGGTCGGATTCATACAACAAGCTCCCCCGGGTAATCGCCCAGTTAGGAGTCGTCTAGGTCAACCCTAATATAGGCTTGATTTTGATTTTTTCTTTCTTTCTCATTTGTTGTTTGTTTTATCTTTTTTGTTTGTATTTGTTTATGATATGAATCTCAACAATAATTATTTCAATCCAAATATGAATTCATACTTCACATCAACCTCATTGTCGAATAGCTCCAACCCAGCATTGAAAAATATGAACCAATCAAATAATCTGGATTGCATGTATTCGACTTTATATAACATATATCTCTTATCTGATGACCAATATTTTCAAAATAATTTCAACTTTTCATAAAGTCGACGGGATTCACCTCCCTGAGTTAAATTCTCAACTATCTTGTCTACAATTTCCACAATATCCATAATATCCTTTCCCCGATTGTGCTTCCTATACTCCTTTTCTAGAACAACCCATTAAAGAAAAATCCAAACTAGAAAAGTATGAAGTTATATAAGCCATGCTTAAGTCTAAACAAAACAAGCTCAACTCACAATTCTCCCAACTTTTCCATATCATGCTTTATATATTTATTTTCTATAACCCCTTGAAGAAAAATCTGAGTTGAACAAGAATATAGAAGCTATGCAGGAGGCCGAGGGACAATTTCATAAAATGTTAGACTCCCCAATTCTACAATATTTTCAAGATTCATACTCAGTCCCACCTATTCAAAAAGAAACCCATCAGTCTTGGACACGAGTATAAAACTCTTGTGTGAGTACGAGCGAAAACCTCAAAACTTGTTGGACTGACAATCTTCATATTTTTCCAAAACTAAGATTCCTACACTCCCTTTCTAGAATAACCACTCAAAGAAAGATCTGAGCTAGAAAAGAGTATAGAAATCTTACATGAGACTTCACACAATTTCAAAATTTTCTACCAGTCTATCAATAAGTTAGAAACACAACTGAGTTAATTGGTCCATATTTATAGGAATGAGAAAACTCTCTCATATCAACCTTTGATCAATTCAGATATTTCTAACTCTATTGATTTGACCCAGGACTCATGTTATTTTGAAAACCAAGATTCATTTTCAACATACCCATTTGAACTTGACCAAACTCTAAATTTTGAAAATTTCATTGACATTTTGACACATTATCCATTTCCTGAAATTGACCTTGAGCATAAATGTGATCTTGAACCTCAAATTGACAATTCAATTTCACTTCTTGATATTGACTCCGGTATCTTTACCTCACTTCAAATATTTTTCCAAGTTAACTTTGAATCATGTATTCATACATCATGGAATTAAATTACCCATCTTTCAAGTTTCGCATCTGAAACTTAACCAATACATAACTTCTGAGAGTGATACTGATAAATTTGCAAGTTTTTCTTTCAAAAAAATTTAACTCGGACAAGAATGCGACTTTGATCCTCAAATTTGTGATCCAGTTCAAATTTTTGAATCAATATTAATTCCTGTTTTGCTACCCAATTTGAGCAACATTTTAGAGTCAGTTTTGATTTTCATTCCTGTCATTCTTGAACTTGAATCACAAACCTTAAGAAATCACATTCCATTGTGGGGAAATGAATGTGGACTTGAGTTTCAACTTCTTGATTTGGTCCCAATTCCTGAACATATTTTGACTATTGAATCTTCACTTGACATCAGTCAATTTCTTGAGTCGATCATAGTTCCTGTACTTCTTGAGTCCAAATCCATCATTCCATCTTTTCATACTCCATTTTGGACAAAGGTGTTGAAAATAATGACTCCGAAATTATTTTGAAAATTTAAAAATTAGATGGGATAAAATATTAATAAAAATCATCCATGCTCACATCATCATAATTGGTTATATTAGGGAGGTCAATGGTGGGTTCCTCCAGACTCTATAATCTTAGGATTGGGCCGCATTTTGTGAACCAATCAGACCACCACTGGAACCATCACCTTAAGGTAATTTTTCCTTCCCTCTCTATTTATTTCATGCATACATATATTCACGATACATTGAAGACAATGCATGAGATATAAGTGTGGGGGAGGGTCTACTAACATAGAATTTTTTAGATTTTCTTTATTTTTCACTTCTTTTAGGATATTCATAGAAATTTTTTCTTTTTGTATAATAATTTTTTCCTTTCTTTAAAAACTTTTTGAAACAAGAGACAAAGTTTTGATATATTTTTAAGAAATTAGATGATCTTAGAAACTAAAGAAATCTTAATTATGATATTTTAAACCTAGTCGAAATAATGAATCTTGTTTAAGATTAGAGGTAAGTAAGAGAGATTGGAGAGAGAATTTTATCTTGAATTTTTTGACTTAGATAGTATGCACTTCACACTTACATATTTTTGTAGAAACAAAGACCTAAAATGTCATAAAGAAAAAAAGTATGTGCGTGTGTGTGTGTGCGCGTGTGTGTGTATATATATTGGAAAAGTGCTCCTAGCAGGTATCCTTAGATTGTAATCTAAGGAGACGGCTTAAAACTCTAACATTCTGATTTTTTTCACAATCCGACCGCATATTATCATATTCATGTTATAAGATGTATGTATATAAAAAATCACATGATTTGAAGTTTATTTACTCTATTTTCTTAGGGTTCAAACATTAACAGTTTTTAAACAGTAGAACAAATGAAATAATTAAATTAATGAGTAAATGAACTTCAATCACGTGATTTTTTATATGCGTACATCTTATAATGTGAATATGATAATGTGCTGTCGGATCGTGAAAAAATTAGAATGTTAGAGTTTTAATCCGTCTCTTTAGATTGTAATCTAAAGAGACCTACTAGGAGCACTTATATATATAGAGAGAGAGAGAAACGTAAATCAGCTGACATAGGAGGCAACTTCCTCCTATGTCGCACTCAAAAATCATATTTCTCGAATGAATTTTTAAGATCCGACCGCACATTATCATTTTCATATTCTAAGATATACACATATAAAAAATTAAGTGATTTGAAGTTAATTTACTCCATTTTTTTTTTGGGTTCAAACATTAACGATTTTTT